>JAQQPU010019076.1:0-16846 GCA_029168905.1 Artemia sp. Kazakhstan ARC1039
GGGGGGGGGGGCTACTCTCTTCTCAACCCTCTGCCCTTTCACTAAAGTTTGACTTTCTGACCCCAATGCTTCATGAACAACTGCTCAAATACAGTGACAACTGGAATGGAATAAAAAGTATTGTTTACTATACCTCAAGAATATGAGAGGTTATTGATGTATATTTTCTCTAAGCAATAACAATTCCAATTCAGATATTTAAAAAGGCAATCAAACAAAACATTTGCAATTCCCTAATAACTACGTTTGTTGCACTCATAAATGCTTTCAGTAAAGTACTCTAAAACTATAAAGAAAGAGTGAGTTGTTTAGGAGGTTGCAGATCACTTCGTATACAGAATAATCTTGTTAGTTTTAAGGTTGATGTGGCTCCTTAAATTCATTTGAAAACACTTGTTTTTTGTATTTAATACAAAATAAAAGATAAGTATTAAACTGATTCATCGGCAGTAATGGTAGCTTTTAAGGGGATGAAAAACATGCAAGCGTGATTTCTTTCATGAACTCTCTATGATGATTAGAAAGAGTAACGTTAGTGCATTGCAATTGTAGGGGAAAATAATAATCGTGAACCCCCCCCCCCTTAATCACAAAGAGGGGAATTCATATTGCTATGATACACTACAGTCTATTTTTAAGGTGAAAGCTATGATAGAGGTAAAATGTTTTGATACAACAGAGTTCATCCCAAATAACATGACTAAGTATTCACAGAAAATTATAGAAAGGAAGTTATCTAGAGTATTCAAAGATCCGGGCAATAGTTCAAAATTATGCTGTAGCAATGGAAAGGGGTCAGGGCATCTCTATCATTTTAGGAACTCGGTAAGGAACCTTTTTGATACATTTTGTACCACAACACTAAGATTCAGGCTCAAAAGCTAGCGTAACATACTCTAGAATAGCCTAATCCCATCCCTTGAATTAACATAACCAAGACCCCCCCTCCGTTGAGCCAATGTGCTTGTCTATGTCTGTAAGCATAATTGAGGAAGGTTTACACTCTTCATGCTGTAAAATGTTCAAAAGGCAGCAAACAACATACTAGAGGACTTAAAAGCTGGTAAAATAAATTTCAAATGCAATACTACACACAAGTTTAAATATTTATTTACCATGGCAACATGTAAAGAATTCTCATCAGCCTCACTGTAAACAGCCACAGTTTTTATGCCAAGTTTTTTTGCACTTCTTATAACTCTGCAGGCAATTTCACCTCTGTTGGCAATTAGAACTTTGTCAATATTTTTCACTTTTTGATGACAGCATCCTCTAGAAGGTACTTGTGACCTACAGTAGAATTTGAGAATTTGAAAGAAAAATTAAGAAAACTAAATGACCTATAGCTAAGAAACAAGTAACTGGAATCTTTGAGGCAAAAGAACAATACAGTTGTTCAGTCATTAATGAAAAAAGTCAAGTTTGAGATTTTCTTTTTTTTCTGTTATAGAGTGACAATCTAAGGTATAAAATACCCAATGAAAAAAATTAAAACTGAATACAAGGGATTCTCTGGAATTTTAACAAAGGTGGAACAGCAATTAGAAACTGGTAGCAACCCAAACTGTATAATCTTACTGATAAAATAAAAAAAAACCTATTATTTAGGTCTGATAAAGAGCAGCTATGTAGCCAATCTAGAATTTAATTTGAAAACAAAGAAAGTCTTAGTTAATGTTAAGTGGCATCTATTTGTTTTCTAGAGCCCTACGGGAGTCTTAACTTTTATAAATTTACCATTCTCTTTTCAACACATTTATTTTTAATGGAACTATACAATAACCCTCTTTTGCGACAAAAAACAAAAATAATACAAAATGCGTAAAATTATGAGACCAACATTAAACCAAAGCCAAATTTGCAAACTCAAAAGTGAAGATATGAATCATTTTTTTATAACGGTATAATGGTACAATTTCAAGGACGCCCGAGACAAGACCAGAACAAGCAGGTTTCAGACCTGGCAGGGACTGTCAAGAAAATAGTCTTACTCTCTGCCTCATCCTACAGCAGAGAAAGAGATTTAAATTGTCTGCTTTCATCGCTTTCATCGATTTTGTTGCCGCTTTCGACTCCCTTATCAGGACCAAGCTTTGGAAGATCATGGTTGAAGACTTGTCCCAGCAGGGCTAATCGAGATACTCAAAGGAGCCTATGAGTCTACAATTATAAGAATCCGAACTGCCGACGGCGAAATAACGAAATTTGACATTGAGCCACGGGTCAAACAGGGGTGCCCCCTTTCGCCAGCTCTGTTCAATTACATAATAGACTGGATAATGGCGAATTTTCCTGTCACCCACAAAGGGTTTGTCGTCGGTCAGAGACAATACAACCCAATCACCATGACAGACCTTGACTTTGCAGACGATGTGGGTCTCATGAGTAGCTCGTCGGCTTAGATCCAAAAGATGACCAATGATGTCTCTTGTACATCAAAGAATGCTGGCCTCGTGATTATCAAGTCTAAAACAAAACTCATGAAAGCAAACGCCCCAAACCACCCAGATATCCAACTAGAAGGCAAAACCATCAAGACTGTTGAAGAGTTCCACTACCTTGGTTCTATCCTACCGCCGAACTGAGGTGCAGAAGCTGGCGTTAGAGCTCGAATAGGAAAGGCAGGGGGTGTCTTCACAAGCATGGAGAAGTCGCTTTGGAATAGACATGAAATTAGCATCAAAACGACGATGAGCGTCTTCAAGGCAACTGTTCAATCGATCCTGCTGTACGCCTGTGAAACTTGTCCTTTAAAGGCCGAAAAAACATGTTCACTAGAAGTGTTCGACCATCGCTGCACGAGATACATACTACGGGTCAGCCGATTGTCTCATATCTCAAACGATGAGGTTCGAAGGCGTTGTGCCCAGACGGCCCCCCTCTCGGTAATCATAAAACAACAATTAATGAAATTCATGGGACACACACTACGATGGCCAGCTGGAACCATATTCAGCGATGTCCTCACCTGCGACCCCCATCCAACTTGGAAACGAGGACCAGGCAGCCAAAGAAAGAGTCCCTGGCACACATTCAAGATTGACCTGGATCCTTCGAGTGGTTTCCGCTGACACGGACGTCGTTGGGATAAGGACTGGCTGAAGATTGCAGAAGAGGCTGCTGCTGACACATCGTGTTGGACTACGTCAGTCATCCCATCGTCCATTGGTGCCCGGCAGGATGGATCATTGTCTGGTTCCTACCAAAAGTATAGTAAGTAGCTATTCTTTTTAGTTGTTTTAATAGCAAGTTAGTAAATATGCCTTTCAATATACCATTTGAGTTGGGCAAGCATAGGTGCATACAAAAAAAAAATTACAAGGAAGGTTGGCTGATAATTTCTGTGGAGAATGGGGAAGGAAATGGCCTGAAATACCAGTAGCCACCAGACTGAACCAGTTTTTTCTGTTTTTTCTGGTAAAGCATGTCCTTTGGATATATCTTAGGAGGAACTGATCCTCCTATGCTCATAAACAAGAACCAAAGAATCCACATTAATCACCATCATCCTAATAACTTTTCAGTCACTAGTTAGAAAGAAATCTTTAGATATAGTCCAGAACCCGATCTTCTCTTTAGGCAAGTGGATGTTGTAACTATGAGGCCTAATATGTGAGAAACCAACTAAGGTAATCAAACTTCTACTATTATAAACTTGTTGTAGCTGACTTTGAGAAACAAGCTACACTCTTTGTAGATCATGTGTAATTTAAAGCCTTTGCTTTATCAATCTCAAACTCTAAACTACAGAGAAAATTTGAATAATGTGAAAGTGTAAACAAAGTGAATTTGAAAAAAAAAAAAAAAAAAAAAAAAAAAAAAAAAAAAAAAAAACAATAACCAATTATTCAAAAAAAATCTTATATAAATAGCCCTATTTCTGGTTTCTTATCAATTTTATTAGACCTTTTCTTTCTAGCAAAAGCCTTCTCCTACGGCTGTCCCCTTATTAAGATAAAATCAAAAATCATTTTGCCAAAAAAAAAAATAAAACAAACTACAACTGCTATAAATGAATAGAGCAATCTAAAACAAACATAAATTAAAACAAATAATCAATTCAAACCTGAAGCTGTATTTATATTGCTTGGGCAATTGAAGTGTTTAATCAACCTATTTGCCAGCTTTCTCTATTAGCTCTATACTTTAGATCAATTCATTATCAACCTATGTTTTTTTTCTATCCAAAAATTCAGATTTGAATAATGTAAACATTATACAAGGATATGTTTTTGTATATTTGCCCTATTATCAGTCTTTTTTGTAACAATTGAACTGAAATAAAAATATTTATGATTTTAAATTTTTACTATTTAAAAAAATAATATTTTGTCTAGAATTCTTTTCAGATGAAGATGCAGCATGTCTACTACTGTGTTTTGGGTGAAACAAGTTAATTCATCCTTATTATAACAAGAAGAAAAGTGCATTGAATCTCTTTTTATTAGGTTATTATGAACAGGAATCATGAAAATATACTCACTAGAGAAATATCTGGTAAGTTTAGTTTCTTCTTTATCCTTGTAGGTACTTTCTTCATTTTTAATGGTCCTTTGTTTTTGTAAATTAAATATAGCTATTGTGTCTTGGAACCTATTTATGTGAGTTAAACTATCCATTATATTTGTGTTATCTCATAGAAATAAAATGAGTCTAAGTGAAAAAGGCTGTGAACAGCATTCCAATGTTTTTGCTAGGCTATCTATGCAGGGAATAAACATCAAACAGATAAAAATGTTCATGATATTGTAAAGCAAGCTTGTCTTGGATATTTTGGAGTAAGGACTGATGATCAGAATAAAGCCTGGGCACTGTATAGGCTATTGAATGCAAAACGCGTGTAGAGCACTTGCAATATTAGATTACTCGGAAAAGGAAAAGCCTGAAATTTGGAGTACCAATGATATGTAGAGAGCCCAAAGATCCCTTTAGTGACTATTATTTCTGCCTAATAAATATTACTGACATTGCTCTGAAGAACCATTACAAGTGGTATTATTCTGATTTAGACTCTATAAGGCTTCTGGGGCTCTAGGATATAAGGAAAAAAAATATATCACTGAATTGGAAAATAAAGGTCTAAAAGAGAAAAGATGAACAATGGAGAAAGAATATTGTTATCACCCCTTTAGTTCCATGAGTGAAAATCAGCTTCACTGCGTATCAAACTGGGTGTAATAAAACAGTCCATAAATGTTCTTGATAAGATCAGATTATGATTTGTCTATATTGGGTGGGGGGGGGGGGGAAGCTGGAAATTAAGCTGAGCTAGTGAATGAGATACTTAACAGTATTAGGTCCTTTCAAGGCAATATAAAAATAAAGGTCTGCTATTTATCCATTAGGCACTAGATCTACTTCAACAATTTTTCACATCAGCTCTCAATCTAAAATTTTGCCAATATTTCCTTGCTGATGAAATATAGGTAAAATTCTGGCCTAGTAGACTGATGACAGAAACTAATTATTTATTTATATTTATTCATTTATTTTTAGCAAAACAGAGTAAGCCTTGTTAAAATAATAATAGGAAGATACTGACAACAAAACCATAGAAGTTACAATCCCGTAGGCCTGTCGCATCACAAGATAATGAATAATAGAGACAAACTTTGATAAGGTTATAAAAAAAAAAAAAAACTTTACAATAAACACAATAAACAAGAGCTGGCTCTCTGGTTTTTGATTGGTACCATAAATGAAATATTCCATGTGTTTGATGCATTACAAAAAAAAAGCTAATATTTCATAATGAACAAGGAACAAGGAAATGTTGTTTGCTGTTGATACAGGGTGTAGTATCTCTGAACCCAATGATCTGATACTTCAGCAAAATATATGTCAGTAAATTAATAGAATTCTATAGTGGTTAAAGTCTAATTGTCTGACAACAAATTCTAAGAAGATGAAATTTATTATTTATTCACGGACTTCAACTTCTTTTCCTGGACTCCAGTCAGATGAGGCTTCAAACAATGTGCGTATTGAGCGCGTTCGCTTTTTACATTACTTAGGAATTATCCTTGATGAAAACCTGTCATACAAGCACCATATTAGCCATCTTCAGTTGAAATTAAGCAGAAATGTTGGAATGATACATCACCTGAAGTTTATTTTACCTTATAATGCATTGAGGTCCATCTATTTTAGCTTAGTACGGTACATTCTTACCTTAATTATTGCCCACTTGTTTATTCCAATACATTTAGGAGCCACCTACTGCCACTCCAGAGACAACAGAATAAAGGCTTACGAGCATTGAAAGAATATGTTCCGTCTCCTGTTTTGTTGCCAAATAAATCAAGTACTCAGAGCATGTATGTTATATTGAATATCCTTCCAGTTAACCAGTTTGTAATTTTTCAGTCAGTTCTGTTTATTGCTCAGTATTGTAAGAAGGCATTGCCTGCGTATTTTTATGAATCTGAGCTGTTACAGATATTGGATGAGGTGGATTCATGTTGACAGTCCAGGAGGCAGTGGATGGTGTGTCAGCCACTAATTAAATCCAAGAGGTCGCGTTTTTCACTAAGAAACAGTTTAGTTACAGTATGGAATAAGTTTGGTAAGAATTGTATTCTATCTCTTCCCCTATCAACACTAAAAAATAAAATTAAGGAATGCTTAATGAGGATGTAAATTGCTAATATGTATGTGTATGAGTACATATACGTATGTGTATATTGGTATATTTTTGTGTATGTGCTTGTACATACATCTGTGCACTTCCTTTTCTATGGCGTGTTTGGGGAGGAGGTGGTCCCTCTTCCCCTGTTGATGAGTTGAATAAAGCTAGTAAATTTTTTTTGGATATTCTTTTTATTTACTTTTTTGGTGGGTTGGAGAGTCTGGAAAGGTGAGTTATCTAATGTTTGTATTTTAATTTTTAAGGGTAGTTTGAAATAGAAAATTGAAGATTTTGGTTTAAATTTCTATAGCTAGAATATTAGTAGAGGTACAATTAATTTAAATCTACGTGTTAAATGTTTTTTGTTCCTGACTCTGTCAAGTTTTCTCTCTGTCAGGAGTTTAATATGTTATGTAAATATGGTATTAATAATAAAACCTTGAACCATACTAAGACCATAAATATTATGGTTCCATGTACAGATTATTGCAGAAAGAGGTTCAAACCAACAATGCTTTAAAACCTGCAATACTCTTTGCTGACACAACATGTTCCATGATTTAACAGAACAATATACAAAGAGACTTTAACTTTCCTGAAGTCCCTTGTCTGATACAATTTTAATGAGTTCTACCATTTGGGTGAACAATGGCTGAACTATAAAAAACACACCACAAGATAAATCATTAATGCCTTTAAGAATTCAAAAATTTTGATAAAATCTGATTTATCCCTCCTGAAGCAGAGATGGCAGGCTCAGGCTACCTACCTTTTATTCGTAAGATAAATTTTTCAAATAGGCAACAAATCCTGAAGCTCATCTTTGCAGTTTTCAATAAGCTATGACTTAAATTTTTTTTTGTTGGGTATCACACAGTGAGCAGTATTCAACAATAAGTTTTGTTATTATCTTATGCAGTGTAGCAGCCTAAAGCTTTGTAGGTTAAAACTTTTGAATATACTTGAGATGCAAGGCAACAACAGCAGCAACACTTTAAGAAATTTACAAATAAATTTCCTGTGAACTATTATCTCGATTTATCAGTAGTTTTACCGAACCAATCGTGCTCAAAATCCTCCTCAGGGCCATACTATGGTGTTTCTTTTGTGGATGGTGAAGTTTTTTTTCCCCACAGTAGAGTGCAGACGGTCTGTTATCATAGTATTATCCTTTCTTGTTTAGACTAAAGCTTATTCCAATAGGCAATGTATAGAACTCCCCCTGAAAAAAGTCCCCCCAGATCCCACCCCAAATACTAATGAAATTGATCTCCATCCTCGCTGGTCAAGCTCACTATCACAAAGCTCACGTGATAGCTCTAATTCTGAGAATAGGACAATGATCAGTGTAGGGGCTAATGTCACTATAAATGATGATAATGGGTTTCAAGAGGTCCTTTCTAGAAGCTCCAAAAAAAGGAAAAAAATCTCCCCAATCTAAAGTATTTCCCCTGCCCCTGCCCAAGATTCTCCCTCCCAAAACTTAGGAAATTACCTCAAAATATCTCCTGATACCCCCTTTGAAATAAAAAAGATTACTGCAATAAGAGTTGCAATTTTCAAATTGTTAAAATCAATGTTTTCTCTTAACATTCACCGCGATGGATCTTTGCTAATAGCTGTCCAAGATCAGAAATCAGCAGATACAATATTTAATCTAAAATCTCTTCTGAATATTCCTATTAATTCATCTAAATGGAACCCAAAACAATCCCCAACAAAAATAGTATTATATAATGTTCCCCAGAAATACCCATTCCGGAGTTAAAAGAAGGGCTCTCAGATAGAGCTGGCAACACAATCCCTGTTGAAGATGTTACCCAACTTGGTAAACCTAACTCTAATGACCTAAAAACAAGTAGATCTTTCTTATTTACACTGAAGGGAAAAATTAATATCCCAGAAAAGTTATTCCTATTTGGGCAAATCAAACCGCACAAGGAATACAAGCCAAAGCCTATCCAGTGTCAGAAGTGTCTCAAACTGGGACACACAACAAACAAATGCAATGAAATTCTCCTAGCCTGTAGTAATTGTAAAGCATCCCATCCTAAAGAGTTGACAACTTGCAAAAACACTCAGCCTACATGTATCAATTGTAAAGGCCCACATGAATCTACCAATAAATCACTATGCCCTGCATATAAGAAAAGAGCACTAACACTCCAAATAGCAACAGAGAAGGCCATTCCATACCCCTTTGCAGCTATGGAAGCAAATGCTGCCCAACCATACCAAATAGAGCCCATAATGAAACCAACCAAAACTCCCAAGTTAAACACACCCAATGCATCAAGTACCCCTTATAAAACACCATCCTCTAAGCCCCATAGCTCACATCCCTATCAGAAAGAATCACCAAGTCAACAAGCCTCCTTGTCCAATGAGATGAGGTCAGTCTGCCCCCCCCCCCTTCCAAGAAGAAACAAACCAGAAACACTACCAGGAATTAATCCCTTAACTGACAAACACGATGCACAACTAAACATGCAATCCCCAAATATATGCTTATTCATTCTAAACTGTAATGCAGTTCAGGCCATGAATATACATTAACTACAGAAAACAAAAATCATTGCAGAATTGGCAAAAATCTACATCCCTGATCATATGCTCATTCAAGCAAAAAAAGATCTTACTTTACTATTAACAAAGCTGAACATTCATACACAGTCAAATGAAAAATAAATCAACAACACAACACATATCAATACTCCAGTGGAACGTAAGATAACTCACAGAAAAAAAGTTAAATGAACTAATATCTTTTATGAATAATAATTCCATCAATATTGCTTGCCTCCAGGAAACTCATTTAACCCTAAAATCAACAAATTATGTCTCTGGGATATACTATCCTAAGAAAGGATAGATCATCAGACAGAAAAGGAGGTGGAGTAGCTTTAATAGTTAAAAATAATATAAAATTCTGTGGCATCAACTTTCCAGATTTTGTAAATGATGTTGATGCAATTGGTATCAGTGTTTGGCTGAATAATACAAAAACTTACATAACAAGCTTTCATAACCCTAATGGCCAAACTACAGATGCCATGGATTTCATCAGCTATATAAATAATTCTAATATGCTGAAAAATACCATTATTTGTGGAGACTTTAAGGCCCACAGCCTTTTGTGGGTGAATAAACCAGCAAATAAATCTGGTAAGTTCATTGAGCGTATGACTTCAAATAATACTGAATTAGCTGTTGCCACCCCTCCAAACCTGAATACATATTTCAACCCCAAAAGTGGCAGTTTCTCTACAATTGACCTACAAATTGTGTCATTAAATATTTTGAATAAAATTTATATAAATAAAATTAATAGTCTATGTACTGACCACTTTGCCATAGTTTGCTCCCTAAACGAACCTGTTGAAACCCTATCACATACCTCCAAATATATCAACACTAAAGCAATTTGGCCTATGTTCCAAAATAAGCTAAATGATGAAATTACAAGTTTCAACCAAAATTCATGCATTTCAAATGCAACAGCTGACACACATGCTGGAGTTTTGGCATCTTTACTAATAAATACAGCTAATCATGCTATCCCCAGGACAACACCCAGGAAAACCTTCCCTAAACACATTCCCAAAGCATGGTGGACAAATGAGTGCCAAAATAAATGGAGAACAAAAAATGCAGCTAGGAGAACATTCTTAAAAAAAACCATCACCTACTACATATTTAAAAAAATTACACGCAGAATCTAATCTAAAAAGGACCATAATAAATGCTAAATATAACTACTGGAATAATTTTGCAAATAATCTCTCCAGAGAAACACATGAGCCAATTATACATAAAGTCATAAGCCACATCTGTGGGAAAAAGACTTCCCCCAACCCACTCCTGTATGAGCTTATACATAATAATACCCATTATGACAATGATAATGAAAAAGCTAAGCTATTTGCCACTCTTTTTGTTAATAAGTTAACATCAAATAATTGCAGCAAAATGTCCCCAATTCCTATGAACCCAAGTTACCAACCTCGCCCAGGATCCGAGTATATAACCAGCCCATTTTCAATCCAGGAAATGAGCAATGCAATACATCATATTAGGACCAAGATCAGCGGCAGCTATGACAATATACACTCTACATGGGTAAAGAATCTCACCCCTTCATACAAACAGAAACTTCTAAATTGTTACAATCATGCTTGGGCTTCATCTATGTTCCCCAATATCTGGAAATGTTCGTCCCTCCTATCAATCCTAAAGAAAAATAAACCCAAAAATAACCCTGAATCTTATAGGCCCATAATGATTACTCATGTGATGGGGAAAATAATGGAGAAAATGATCTTTACCAACTTCTCTGGTTTGTTGAAAAAAATAATATGATCCCTCACACTCAAACTGGTTTCAGGAAACACCATTCCTCAACAGATGCTTTCATATTGTTAACAAATGCAATAAATGAATCATTCTAAAAAAATAATGTCCTAGTTGCAGCTTTCCTAGATTTTGAAGGGGCATATGACAATGTGAAACACCAAATTCTTTAAAAAAAACTTGCAAACCTTGGACTACCCCCCAAGCTAGTATCTTTTATAAAATATTTCATAGAATTGCAAAGTTTCATTGTTTGTGTAGGTTCAGCCTCTTCACCCCAAAAGACAATAACCAAAGGCCTTCCTCAAAGAGCAGTCCTCAGCTGCCTCCTCTTTGCCCTACATCTCTCGGACATGAACCTCTCCCACACGAATCTACAATATGCTAATGATCTGGTACTATGGTCATCTGGCAACACCTTTGAGATTGCACAGTCAAAGCTTCAAAAGTCACTTTTCCAATTTGAAAATTCTCTCAACATTCAGATTTACCCATTGCACCTACCAAGTCAAAAATAATCCAATTTCACCGAAAGCGAAATCATGTTAATGCAAGACTAAACTCTAAATGGAACAACTATTCCAGACGATAATCAAATTAATTACCTAGGTCTCATGCTTGACCAAAAACTTAATTTCCTCCTCCACATTTCAAACACAATAAAAAAATGCTATAGAAAAACAAGTATACTAAAAAGACTTCTTTCCACACCCTCGGACGGTAAGGAGAAAGCCTGACTCCAGTTTTATAAATCACATATAAGAGCCCATATTGAATATGAGCTCATCGTCTATGGTGCATGTGCAAAGACAAGGATGCAAAAAAATTGAAACAATACAAAACGATATAATACGTCTCATATTTGGTCTTAGGAAACCCACAAGCACCAAGTTTCTGCTTATGGACAGTGGATTAACAACAATAAGGGAGAGACGTAGCTTTCTCTTGATAGAAACATCTTACAAAAATTGAATCAAATAGCTCACACACCCTACATAATCGGTTAAGAGATCCAGCCATGTATAGAGGCATTGCAGATGAGTATGCCAATATTCAGAAGAAGTTCCCTGTACCCACAAAGCCTATTGCACCTACTTTCCCCCAATCCGCTCCATGGAATTGGTCAATCCCCATAATAAATACTGATTTCTCAAAGTGGACTAAAGATTTAACCCCCATTGCTTTTGTCCAGAAGAAATTCGCTGAACTTAATACAATTACTTATAAAAACCATTTCCAAATCTTTGTTGATGGGTCCAAAATGAATGAGAAGGTAGCAAGTGGTGCTTTCCTTCCTCACCTGAAAATTGCAATGGGTGAGAGATTGTATAATAATATATCTATAATGTCTGTAGAGTTAAATGCCATAATCATGGCATTAGAACACCTTATGGAAAATAAACCTTAGATTGCCAATTCAAATAATATTATAGTTTATTCTGACTCTATATTAAGCCTTGAGTTGCTGTCTTCAGCTCCTCAGTATAAGCTGGATATTGACACTTATCATTGTCTTAGTGTTATAGATAATCTTGCTTCAAGTGGCATAAGTACTTATCTTCAGTATATTCCTAGCCACTCTGGTATAAGTGGTAATCATCAGGTTGATGAAATAGCAAAAAATACTATAAATATTGAACAGCCAAGTGGGAGACCAATCCCCATTAGAGATATTTACTGATGGAGACTATCAGATATTAATTTTAATAAGAATAATCCTATCCTTTCCCCCTTTCCCAATAAGTATTGTTCTAAAATTTATCATAGAATTCGTTCCAGAACAAATGGACTAAATTTTCTTGCTTTCTCGTATCAGTTTCTTAATTCAAATGGTTCAGTTCCCCTGTCCCCTCTTTGCAGGTATTGTATTATGAATAATGAAACATTTGACCACTGCCTATTTGAATGTAATATGCTGACGTCTGCACAGCATACCTTGCATTGTAAACTGTTAAAGTGCTTCAAACACCACAAAATCTCACTATCAGCCAAGAGCCTAGCCAACTATACCTGCACACAGAGCACAGAAATCGATATCTATCATCTTATATTTGAACTCCTTGAGTCGAAAGAGCTACTGAAAGATATCTGAGAATATCTAATAAATAAGAGATAACCAAGCCAGTAGCTCTGTAGCCCACAGAGTGAAGCAAAAGGAAAAGGGCTAAATAGTATCAACTGAAAAGCCCGCCTGCTGTGAAATACGTAGAAGAAGAAAAGAAGGCAAACTGTAGTTTACTTTATACAACACAGCTTATTCTTGTTTATCACACTTCAGCTGATTATTGAAAATAAAGCCAAGATCCCTGACAGAATCAAAAGATCACACCTTTAAATAATAAATGAGGTACTGGTATGCTACTGTTTTCACTAGAAACTGTTGCTATGGAATCAATCTTGCATTGCCAGTTTAACTACATGTTGACTTGCATAGAGTTATTTAAATATACAAAAGGGAAACATGACTTGTGTACTATTCCTACTTCTACTATAGCAAGTTCTATGTGGGCTATTACAAGCTAAGCAAAGAGTAGCCTAATTATATCAAATACATTTTGGTAAAGTTCTAGTTTAGGGCTTCTTGCTATCTGGTAAAGTAGTCTAATTGAGTCAGGCAAATGAAACTTTAAGAAATGAATCTGTGGCAAAAATATATCCTAGAAAAATATTACCAAGCTACCATGTGTAACCTTTTTTATAACTAGGGCTTAGAAGATTACATAGCCTACATGACAGATCTATTGCTTATCTAAATTCTGACAAAAAATAAAGTAGTAAAGGAGACGTTGATTCAGAGGTTCATTTTAATTTTGGAGGAAAGGTCTTAGAGGTTAAAGAAGATTTTGTTTATTTGGGGGTTAAGTTTAGAGCATTAAGGGGGATGTCTAGGCATGTAGAAGAATGTAATTTAAGGGGTAATAGGATAATAAATATGCTTTTGAGAAGTAATTTAAATCAGCTATCTGACATGAGGATCCAGAAAAGAGTTTTCCAGACAAAGGTAGCTTCTAGTCTACATTGGGGCTCTGAGGTTTGGGGTTTTGCTAAAGCAGCTAAGCTAGAAGTAATTCAGCTAAGATATTTTAAGAGAATTTTAGGCTTGATGGATTCATTTAGTTCAGTGATATCGAAAAGGAGATTTGGGACGTTTCATAAGCAGCGCGCTAGCACTGCCTAAGTAAAGAACGATGTGGGCACAATGTGTTGTTTTTTGGTTCTCCATACCCGGGCACTTCGTATCAAAGGAGTTGTTGTAGAAACTTCGAAAAGGGCTCATTCGATTGGAAATTGGAGTGGCTAGTGCCCTTTTTAATAGTCGAAAGTGATTGGAGGGCAACTAGCCCCCCCCCCACGCCAATTATTCCCCCAAACATATCCAATCAAAATTTTGAGATAGCCATTTTGTTGAGCGTACTTGATTCCCAGATAGAAAATATGTTTTTGAGGAGGACACTCCCCAAAGACCCTTTGGGCAAGGGTTTTAAGTTATGCCCTGGGGGCATATAAGGTTTTTATAGAAGGGGTTGTCGTAGAAACTTCAAAAAAGGCTCATTCGATTGGAAATTCAAAGGGCTAGTGCCCTTTTTAATAGTAGAAAGTGACTGGAGGGCAACTAGCCCCCCCCACGCCCATCAGTCCCCCAAAAACATCCAATCAAAATTTTGAGATAGCCATTTTGTTCAGCATAGTTGAATTCCAGATAAAAAATGTTTTTGAGGAGGACACTCCCCTAAAATCCTCGGGGCAAGGGTTTTAAGGTATGCCCTGGGGGCATATAAGGTTTTTATAGAAGGCGTTGTCGTAGAAACTTAAAAAAGGTTCATTCGATTGGAAATTCAAAGGGCTAGTGTCCTTTTTAATAGTCGTAAGTGATTTGAGGGCAACTATCCACCCCACGCCCATCATTCCCCCAAACACATCCAATCAAAATTTTGAAATAGCCATTTTGTTCAGCGTAGTTGATTTCCAGATAGAAAATATGTTTTTGAGGAGGACACTCCCCCACAACCCTCGGGGCAAGGGTTGTAAGCTATGCCCTGGGGACATATAAGGTTTTTATAGAAGGCGTTGTTAAAGAAACTTCAAAAAAGGCTCATTTGATTGGAAATTCAAAGGGCTAATGCCCTTTTTAATAGTCAAAAGTGATTGGACGGTAACTAACCCCCCTCTCACGCCCACCTTTTCCCCAAACACATCCAATCAAAATTTTGAGATAGCCATTTTGTTTAACATAGTTTAAAGTTCTAGGTCTTTGAGGATGACAATCCCCTCACAGCCCTCAGGACAAGGATTGTAAGTTATGTCCTGAGGGAATATAAAGTTTTTATAGAAAGCGTTGTTGTAGAAACTTCAAAAAGGGTTCACTCGATTAGAAATTGAAATGGCTTGTGCCCTTTTTAATAGTCAAAAGTAATTGGAAGGCAACTAACACCCCTTCTACGCCCACCATTTCTCCAAATACATCCAATCAAAATTTTGAAATAGCCATTTTGTTCCACGCAGTTAAAGTTCAGGAAATTATACCTTTGGAAATTATACCTCAAAACGAGCAGAATTTAACATAAGTTGGGCTCAAAACCCCTATGCCTTCCCAAGGCCAGAACATAATTTGCGCTTTACTGAAAAAAAATACAAATGAATGTGCATTGACAGTTTAATATACATATACTGATATTTAGTAATCAAAATCTTAATATTATTTGATTTATTAAAGTTATAAAAGTAAGAACATTTATATTTTTTTCAGTAAAATGCAAATTATGTTCTGACCTAGGGAAGGCATAGAGGTTTTGAACCCAACTTATGTTAATTTCTGCTCGTTTTGAGTTTGACTCGGTTATTTATTGTAATTTCTGTTCGTTTTGAGTTTCATTTATTTATTGATGCTGATTTGTGGTAGTTTCACGCTTGGTAGATTATTTGATTTTATTTTTGCTCATTTTTTGTTTAATGGATACTTTTCTTTGAAAAACTTATTTTGTGGAAAGTTTTTTTAATTGGTTAGAATGGTAAAATTCTGGGAGAAGATAATTAGGTTACCTAGAGTTTGGCTTCTTAAGTCAGCTTATTTGGAGAGCTTGAAGGAATGTAGACGTGATTCATGGCCAAATCAGGTCAAGAAAATACTGGACTCTTGTGGACTTTCAGAGATGTGGAATGAAGGAAAAGGCCCAAAGGGTGAAACCGTGTCAGCATGGAAGGAAGTCCAGCGAACCCTAAATGACCAAGAAATCCAAGAGTGGCAAGTTCATAAGGACCAATCTATGTCTTTGAGGTTTTACTTCCAAGCCAAAGACGGTTGAAGGGAGGAGGTTTATTTTAAATTTGGGTTGAATAAAGAGAATTTGAAAAATTTGTGCTTGGTATGAGTGGATAGTTTGGATTTAGGTGAGAGAAGAAAATTTTTGGGAAAGTTTAGGCTGGCGGCTGGCCCTTATTTTTGCCCAATGTGTGGATGTGGGAATGAAAACTTATTTCATTTTGTATCCAAGTGTGAAAAGCTGTCTGAGTAGTGAAATGAATTTTTTGGACCAGTGTTTGGGAGTGAATGCTGGTAAATTGAGCAGATGGTTGAGAGTAATGCATATGCTATTAAACAGTTGTGTAAGTTTCTTCATTTAGGGATTAGACATAGGGAATCATGTTTGAGGGGATAGCCTGTTATGGTACTGTTTTTAGGATTTGAATTTTATTGTGATTAGTGTTTGTTGGTTAAAATGTTGAACCTTGGTGTGTTTCTTTTTTTGTCATTTTGTTGTTCTTTTTCTTTTTTGATTTTTATTATCTAAAGTTTTATTATGTTCCTGAGCTTTGTTTGTAGACTATAGGCCTATTATGTGTTGCTATGGCCCACAGGCTTTTTGCAAT
>JAQQPU010019077.1:0-16846 GCA_029168905.1 Artemia sp. Kazakhstan ARC1039
TAGCAATATTTTTGATTTTTTAATTTAAACTAGAAAAATACATGAAACTTTTTCAATTAGTTTTATTTTTTTTTAGGTTTCTATAACACAGAACGACATCTTGCCTAGACTTAATTTTATAGGCCGCTTAACTATAGTATATGTTTGTAAAGTTTCCGGGTTGTAGCGGTAGCTAGCAACCTAGTAAGAGACGATCACGTCCAATGTTAAGAAATATAAAAACCCGTAGTTCCTAAAAAAGGAGTCAGATCAAATTCAAAAGTACACCTTTAGAACCGCCTTGTCCAAAACCCCTGTATACGAAACTTTTAGTCCATTGGCTTGAACAGCAAGGGAAATATATTGGCTTGAAAATCAAGAAAAGTGGCAGCTACTACAACATTCTGCCTAAACAGGATATTTTTTTCTTTTTTTCTTTTCCACAGATAGCTTTGCACTGGAACATCGTAGAGAGTTGTTCAATGGCTCATTTTAAAGGAAATTAATTGGGTTAAAAACCTTTTGTAACTAAAACAAATAATTTTAAAACAGGATAATTTTTCCACTAAAAACTGTATTTTTGATGTCTTTCAATACTGCTGTCTTTTCAAAGACATTTGATTACAATAAAGAACGACACCTAGCCCATTAAAAATGAAACATAAATAGGGAATATGTAATTTCCATCAGTATCATGGCTGTAGAGATGGCTGATACCTAGTAAAGAACAAACCATTACAGCAAAGAACATTTCATGTTAAAGATTGATCAATGATGCCATAATCATAGTTTTTAGCCAGGTCGTCTCTTATTATTCCAATCAAGAAAAAGCCAAAGGCTTTTTCCTGTTTGTAATTTCACATCATCCGGGTTGTAGTAGTACCTAGCAACCCTATTAAGAGACGATCACGTCCAATGTTAAGATATATAAAAAGCCATAACTCCTAAAAAAAAGTCAGATCAAAACAAAAAGTACACCATTAGAACCACCATATCTGAGACCCCTGTATAGGAAACTTTCTGTCATATGGTTTGAACAGCAAGGGAAATATATTGGCTTGAAAATCAAGAAAATTGTTTTTAACCACGTTATTCTCCACAAAAAGCATCTTTTTTTCTTTCTTCTTATTTTCCACAGATAGCTTGGTACTGGAACATCGTAGATAGTTGTTCCATGGCTCATTTTAAAGGAAATCTCTAGATCTAGTGCCATTTGTACTTATTATTTTTTAAATAAAATCAATTTTTTGCGAAAATTTACGAACTGTAAATGTTCTCATTCGTAATTAGATAATGGTTAGATCAAAGCAATTTTAATAAAGAACGACCTCTTGCCTATACTAAATTTTATATGCCACTTAATTATAGTATAGGTTAGTAATTCAACAGATAGCTTGGCGCTGGAACATCGTAGTAAGTTGTTCAATGGCTCATTTTAAAGGAAATTAATGGGGTTAAAAATACATTTAAGAACGAACTGTTTCCTATAGTAATTGAAGTAATAAAAGCAATCATTATATACATGATTATTTTAATATCTGGGTTGAAGCGGTAGCTAGCAGCCTAGTAAGTGACGATCACACCCCATAGTAAAAGCTAAAATAACCCAAAGCTCCTAAAAAGAGTGTCAGATCAAAACAGTTTTGTTTTGAAGTATAAGTTTTGAAGTTTGAAAGTTTTGAAGTTTTGAAGTTTTGAAGTATACTATTAGAACTACCTTGTCCAAAACTCTATATAGGAAAACTTACAGTCCCTTGGCTTGAACAACAAGGAAAATATATTGGCTTGAAAATAAAGAAAAGTGGCTGAAGCCACGATATTCTGCACATATGGCATATTTTTGGTCTTCGTTTTTTCCTCCTCAGCTAGCTAGACACTGGAAAATCTTAGAGAACTGTATAATGGCTTATTTTAAAGGAAATTGCTGCATCTAGTGTCTTTTGTAATTAAAAATAAAATGGTTTTTGATAATAATAGAAAGGTATCAAGAATTATACATGCTGACTAGAATCAAGCAGAAGCTAATATATTTGCAAACGATACTGCTTTTGGTGATACACCATTAGGAAGCGTTAATAGTCTTTTCTTATCGTTTACCATTCACCCTAGAAAAGAACCTTTTAGCCGTCGAAGTTCAGCGAAAGTCGAGTGTGGGTGGCTTAGTGACTACTGTTGCTCCAGTATTTTTGCAGTGTAAAGGAAAATGGGTGGGTTGGACAGTAATGTTCTATGGGCCAAACGAAGAGCCAGACCCTATCCCAGAAGCATATTGGAATAACAAAACTCCTACTGCTGATATTAAAGATAAACAGATTGTTTCAGTTTATTGTGATCAAATTTTATTAGAGCCGACGCAGCATAAGGTTAGTTACCCAAAAGAGGATAGACCTCGAAACAACGCTGAAAAAGTTTGGACCTGAAAAAGGCGCAGGACAATTCTGCACCAGCTCTTCTAGATACTCCATCTTATCCTCTAGCACCTTCTCCTTCTCCTCTACCTACTCTTATTTCACCTTTTTCTTCTCCGTTAGATTCTCAGCCTGGCAATCAGCAGTCATCCCCTCAAGACAAGAATGTTTCACAAGCAACACCACCAACTAGAACTGACAGGAAAACCCCGCACATCCCTTCCCTCTTCAATGGCGTCATTGAAGAATTAAAAAATAAACAGAACAAGAAAAAAAGAAATAGCGAAGAAATTGATATTTGGCTGAAAACACTGGAAAACTTAGAGAAAAACCCATCCGGGTTGCAGCGGTAGCTAGCAACCTAGTAAGAGACGATCACGTCCAATGTTAAGAAATATAAAAACCCCTAACTCCTAAGAAAAGAGTCAGATCAAAACAAAAATTACACCATTAGAACCACCTTGTCCAAAACCCCTATAAAGAAAACTTATTACTCTTTGGCTTGAATAACAAAGAAAATATATGCTTGAAAATCAAGAAAATTGACTTTAACCACGTTATTCTCCACAAACAGGATATTTTTTTCTTTCCGCTTTTTTTCCTCCTCAACTAGCTGGGCTCTGGAAAATCATAGAGAGCTGTATAATGGCTCATTTTAAAGGAAATTGCAACATCTAGTCACTTTTGTAATTAAAAATAAAATACTTTTTAAAGTAGAATCAATTTTGTCAAAAAAAATTGCATTTTTGATGTATTTTCATGCTGCAGTCTTTTCAAAGATATTTGAATTTTGAAGCAATCAAACAGTTCATGGTAATGAAATCTATAGTAATAATAGCTACTTGTCTCAATAGTAACCGAAACTCTAAAGAACAAAATTTTGATACCAATAGATACACTTGTCTCAATAGTAACCGAAACTATAAAGAACGAAATTTTGGTACCAATAGATACATCAAAGCAAACAGTTCGTGATAACGAACTGTATGTTGTATAGTACGAGCGACCCGTCTCAATAGTAAAACTTGCTACATCTAGTTCCTTCGGTAATTAAAGAAAGAATATTTTTTTAACAGTTCTGGTTTGCAGCGGTAGCTAGGAACCTAATTAAAAGAGATCATTCGAAGAACATACCATTGTATATATTGGACTGTTCGATTCCTTGAAAAAAAATCTTATTTGTCAACTGAAACTAGAGTAATTCCTGAAAATTTAAAAAAAAATAATTTTATTTAGCTGCAAAGTGCAAAAATATTTACGGTGTCTGAACAATAATTTCCATTTTTTAATTCAAACCAGAAAAAAACCTGAAAATTTAAAAATTAGTTTGGTTTTCCTTTTGCTTCAATTGACTCGCTACACCATTTTATACGCCATTAATTTTATATCATCTTAGTTAAATTTTTTGGCTTAACCCGTAAATTACGTCTCTATATTGTTGTCCTATATTTCCAATGAGAAATATTCAATTTTTTTTTATTTTAGTTTTGAGTTCAGAATCTCTTAAGTTATTATGTAAATTGCAAAAACATTTATTATGTCTAACCAATAATACTAATTTTTTAATTCAAACTAGAGCAATACCTGACAATTTTTTAATTAATTTTGTTTTTTGTCTCCTGGAACCAAAATTTTCTTTTTTGGCTTAATCGCTAAAGTTATTATGTAAACTGCAAAAATATTTATGATGTCTAACCAGTAATAGTAATTTCTTAATTTAAACTACAAAAATACATGGAAATTTTAAAATTAGTTTTGCTTTTTTTCTCCTGGAACCAAAATTTTTTTCAGTTATTTATTGATATTTCAAGTTATTATTGTATCCTGGAACCAAACTTTTTTTGGCTTGTAACCCGTAAAGTACGTACCTCCATATTATTGTCTTATAATTTCAATTATTTTAGTTTTCAGTCCAGAATCACTAAAATTATTATGTAAAATGCAAAAATATTTATGGTGTCTAACCAATAATACTAATTTTTTAATTCAAACAAGAGAAATACCTGAAAATGTTAAAATTAGTTTTGTTTTATGCTAGGTTTTAGCTACTCGACACAGGGTATTGTGTACTTAATAATTTTAAACGTTGAAATCCGGGTTGCAGCGGTAGCTAGCAACCTAGTAAGAGACGATCACGTCCAATGTTAAGAAATATAAAAACCCATAGTTCCTAACAGAGGAGTCAGATCAAAACAAAAAGTACACCATTAGAACCGCCTTGTCCGAAACCCCTGTATAGGAAACTTTCTGTCCCTTGGCTTTAACAGCAAGGAAAATATATTGGCTTGAAAATCAAGAAAAGTGGCAGCTACTACAACATTCTGCCTAAACGGGATATTTTTTTTCTTTTTTTTTTCTTTTGTATCCAGAGATAGCTTGGCACTGGAACATCGTAGAGAGTTGTTCAATGGCTCATTTTAATACAATAAAGAACGAATCCTAGCCCATAGAAACACAAATAAGAATATCCAGGTTGCATCCGGGTTGCAGCGGTAGCTAGCAACCTAGTAAGAGACGATAACGTCCAATATTAAGAAATATAAAAACCCCTAACTCCTAAAAGAGAGTCAGATCAAAACAAAAAGTACACCATTAGAACCGCCTTGTCCGAAACCCCTATAAAGGAAACTTACCGCCCTTTGGCTTGAATAACAAATAAAGTACAGAACGACCTCTTGCCTATACTACATTTTTATAGGCCACTTACGTATAGTATAGTCTAGTACAGTTATATTTAAGGTCAATATATTAAAATTTTCCATTAAAAGACGATCATCGGAATAAAAACCAAGTACATACATTGGATTTTGTTCACTACTTGATTATTTGAGGCTAGTCTCTTAGTATTTCAAAGAAGAAAAAGCCATAGGCTTTTTCCTGTTTGTAATCATCCGGCTTGCAGCGGTAGCTAGCAACCTAGTCGGAGACGATCACGCCCTGTAGTAAATACTAAAGTAACCCTTAACTCCTGAAAAAAGATTCAGATCAAAACAAAGTATACTATTAGAACTGCCTTGTCCAAAACTTCTATATAGCAAACTTACCGTTTTTTGGCTTGATCCGGGTTGCAGCGGTAGCTAGCAACCTAGTAAGAGACGATCACGTCCAATGTTAAGAAATATAAAGACCCATAGTTCCTAAAAAAGGAGTCAGATCAAAACAAAAAGTACACCATTAGAACCGTCTTGTCCGAAACCCCTGTATAGGAAACTTTCTGTCCCTTGGCTTGAACAGCAAGGGAAATATATTGGCTTGAAAATCAAGAAAAGTGGCAGCTACTACAACATTCTGCCTAAACGGGATATTTTTTTTCTTTCTTGTTTTCCAGAGATGGCTTTGCACTGGAACATCGTAGAAAGTTGTTCAATGGCTCATTTTAAAGGAAATTAATTGGGTTAAAAATCTTTTGTAACTAAAATAAATTATTTCTAAGAGAGAATAAATTTTTCAATTAAAACTGCATTTTTGATGTCTTTTCATACTGCAGTCTTTCAAAGATATTTGATTTTTGTACATAAATCATAATCGTATTCCAAAGGTAAGATTTGAACCCACATCTCCGAAGAGACTGGTGGCTAACACCAGCGCCTTGGACCACTCGGCCAATCTGCCTCTCATAACTATATATATGTGATTTTGGGTTGCAGCAGTAGCTATCAACCTAGTAAGAGACGGTCAGTCCAATGCTAAGAAATATAAAAACCCAAAACTCCTAAAAATAGAGTCAGATCAAAACAAAATCCGGGTTGCAGCGGTAGCTAGCAACCTAGTAAGAGACGATCACGTCCAATGTTAAAAAATATAAAAACCCATAGTTCTTAAAAAAAGAGTCAGATCAAAACAAAAAGTACACCATTAGAACCGCCTTGTCCGAAACCCCTGCATAGTAAAATTTCTGTCCCTTGGCTTGAACAGCAAGGGAAATATATTGGCTTGAAAATCAAGAAAAGTGGCAGCTACTACAACATTCTGCCTAAACGGGATATTTTTTTCTTTTTTTTTTCTTTTTTTTTCTTTTTTCTTTTCCACAGATAGCTTGGCACTGGAACATCGTAAAGGGTTGTTCAATAGCGCATTTTAAAGGAAATTAATTGGGTTAAAAATCTATAGTAACTAAAATAAATTATTTCTAAAAGAGAATAAATTTTTCCACCAAAAACTGCATTTTTGATGTCTTTTCACACTGCAGTCTTTCAAACATAATCGTATACCAGCGGTAAGAATTGAACCCACGCCTCTGAAGAGACTGGTGGCTAACACCAGTGCCTTGGACCACTCGGCCAGGCTGCCTCTCATAAATAAATATATATGTGAATTTGGGTTGCAGCAGTAGCTAGCAACCTAGTAAGAGACGATCAGTCCAATGCTAAGAAATATAAAAACCCAAAACTCCTAAAAATAGAGTCAGATCAAAACAAAAGTACATCATTAGAATTACCTTGTCTGAAACCCTACTAGATAAATAATGAACGTCATCATAGTTTTATATTAGAGCTATGACGTGAATAGAGTGACGTCATAACTAGTATATAAGGAAAGTCAAAACTGAAAATTCTCTCATTCTTGATTAGAATAATGGTTAGATCGAAGCAAGCTATACGCAATTTGAGGAAAGAGTACTACACAAACAACAGAGCTAGTATCTTGAAAAGAGAAAAGCAAAGGTATTCAACCGACCAGGCGTATCGAGAAGTAAAAATTGAGAGAGCAAAACAAAGGTATTCAACCGACCAGGCGTATCGAGAAGTAATAATTGAGAGAGCAAAAGAAAACAGCAAGATGTGTTATCACAATGATGAAGATTATAGACATGCAAAAATTGAGACAGCCAAACAAAAGATCAAGGAACGGTATGGTAATGATGAACATTACAGAGAAGCAAGAATTGAGCAGGCTAAACAAAAGATCAAGGAGCGTTATCACAATGATAAACTTTATAGAGAAGCAACAATTGAGCAACCCAGACCTCCCATGTTGCACGCAGGTATTCTTACCATTGTACCAGCAGAAAATTACAAGATATAAATATTATACAAAATTATAAGAAGGAACGTATGTTCCCGACGCCAGATTTAATCTGTATTTCCATACAAAACAAATTGAATTTTTCATTTTTATAGTAAAGAACGATAACTAGCCTTTGGTTACGTAAAGGACTATAAATGGGGACAGCAGTGTTAAGGATATCCGGGTTGCAGCGGTAGCTAGCAACCTAGTAAGAGACGATCACGTCCAATGTTAAGAAATATAAAAACCCATAGTTCCTAAAAAAGGAGTCAGATCAAAACAAAAAGTACACCATTAACGGGATATTTTTTTTCTTTCTTCTTCTTCTTTTCCACAGATAGCTTGGCACTGGAACATGGTAGAGAGTTGTTCAATTTCTCATTTTAAAGGAAATTAATGGCGTTAAAAAGTTTTTGTACTTAATCCAAGTTGCAGCGGTAGCTAGCAAACTAGTAAGAGACGATTACGTCCAATGTTAAGAAATATAAAAACCCCTAACTCCTAGGAAAAAAGTCAGATCGAAACAAAAATTACATCATTAGAACCGCCTTGTCCAAAACCCCTATAAAGGAAACTTATCACTCTTTGGCTTCAATAACAAGGAAAATATATTGGCTTGAAAATCAAGAAAATTGACTTTAACCACGTTATTCTCCACAAACGGGATATTTTTTTCTTTCCACTTTTTTTTCCTCCTCAACTAGCTGGGCACTGGAAAATCGTAGAGCTGTATAATAGCTCATTTTAAAGGAAATTGCAACATCTAGTCACTTTTGCAATTAAAAATAAAATACTTTTTAAAGTAGAATCAATTTTGTCAAAAAAATTGCATTTTTGATGTATTTTCATACTGCAGTCTTTTCAAAAATATTTGAATTTTGAAGCAATCAAACAGTTCATGGTAATGAAATATATATTAATAACAGCTACTTGTCTCAATAGTAACCGAAACTCTAAAGAACAAAATTTTGATACCAATAGATAAACTTGTCTCAATAGTAACTGAAACTCTAAAGAACGAAATTTTGGTACCAATAGATACATCAAAGCAAACAGTTCGTGATAATTACATTAAAAGACGATCACTGAAATAAAAAACCATTCCATACATTGGACTTAGTTAGCTACTTGATTGTTTGAGTTTCGTCTCTTACTATTTAAAAGAAGAAAAAGCCGTAGGCTTTTTCCTGTTTGTATTTATAGTTAAAAAACGAACTCAAGTCCAAAGAAACTGAACCCTGTGGTTCATTCATATTATCTTCATTATTTTAGCTAGAATGTAAATAAACAAGTTTCTTTTTTAAATTTTAAATTGAATTACATTAAAAGACGATCATTAGAAGAACATACCAATGCATATATTGGACTTAGTTAACTGTTTGATTCTTTGAAAAAAACATTTATTTGTCAACTGAAACTAGAATAATTTCTGAAAATTTTAAAGGAAATAATTTTACTTAACTTCAAAGTGCAAATATATTTATGGTGTCTGATCAATAATTTCCATTTTTTTAATTCAAACCAGATAAAACCTGAAAATTTAAGAATTAGTTTGGTTTTCCTTTTGCTTCAATTGACTCGATACGCCAATTTTTTTACGCCATTAATTTTATTTCATGTCAGTTCAAAGTTATAATTGTATCCTGGAACCAAACTTTTTTGGCTTAACCCGTAAAGTACATATCTCTATATTGTTGTCCTATATTTCCAATGAAAAATATTGATTTTTTTTGTTTTAGTTTTTAGTTCAGAATCTTTAAAGTTATTATGTGAACTGCAAAAATTTTTATGATGTCTACCCAATAATACTAATTTTTTAATTGAAACTAGAAAAATACCTGAGAATTTTAGAATTAGTTTAAAAGGCTCAATCCGTAAAGTACATATCTCTTTATTGTCGTCCTATCTATGGTTCTGCCTTTTTCTATAACACTATAGTAGAAAGTGTTATTTTTAATATTATAAAAAGCATTTAGATATAGGTATAATAGGCAGCGCAATTGCGCTGCCTAAGTAAAAAACGATGTTGACACAATGTATTATTTTTTTTTGTTCTAGACCAGGGCACTTCGTATTAAAGGAGTTGTCGTAGAAACTTCGAAAAGGAATCATTCGATTGGAAATCGGAGTGGCTAGTGCCTTTTTAATAGTCGAAAGTAATGGGAAGGCAACTAACACCCCTTCCACACCCACCATTTCCCCAAACACATCCAATACATTTTCAGATAGCCATTTTGTTCAGCGTAGTTGATTTCCAGATAGAAATTACGTTTTTGAGGATGACACTCCCCCAGAGCCCTCAGGACAAGGATTTTAAGCTATGCCCTGGGGGCATATACGATTTCTATAGAAAGCGTTATCGTAGAAACTTCAAAAAGACTCATTCGATTGGAAATTCAAAGGACTAGTGCCTTTTTTAATATCCAAAGGTGATTAAAGGGCAACTAACCCCCCTCTCACGCCCACCTTTTTCCCAATCAAAATTTGACATAGCAATTTTGTTCAACGTAGTTGAAAGTCCTGAAAATTTGGTCTTTAAGGATGACAACCCCCCCCCCCCCAAAAGTTTTCAGGTCAAGGGTTATAAGTTATGCCCTGGGGGCATATAAGGTTTTCATAGATAGTGTTATCGTAGAAACTTCAAAAGGGGCTCATTTGATTGGAAATTTAAATCGTTAGTGCCCTTTTTAATAGTCGAAAGTGATTGGAAGGTAACTAACACCCCTTTCAAATCCACCATTTATACAAACACATCCAAACAAAATTTTGAGATAGCCATTTTGTTCAACGTAGTTGAAAGTTCTGGAAATTAAGTCTTTGAGGATGTTAACCCCCTTAGAGCCCTCAAAGCAAGGGTTATAAGTTATATCCTAGGGAGATATAAGGTTTATATTGAAAGCTTTGTCGTAAAAACTTGAAAAAGGGCACATTCGAATGAAAATATAAGGGGTTAGTGCCCCTTTTAGTAGCCGAAAATAATCAGAGGGCAACTAACCCCCCTCTCACGCCCACCTTTTCCCCAAACACATACAATTAAAATCTTTAAATAGCCATTTTGTAGAATGTAGTTGAAAGTTTTGGAAATTAGGTCTTTAAGGATGACATCCTGCCCCCACAGCCCTCAGGATAAGGGTTGTAAGTTATGCCTTGGGGGAATATAAGGTTTTTATAGAAGGCGTTGTCATAGAAAGTTCAAAAAGGGCTTATTCCATTGGAAGTTGAAATGCCTAGTGGTCTTTTTAATAGTCGAAAGTAATTAGAGGGCAACTAACCCCCTTCTAACACCCACCGTTTTCCCAAACACATACAATCAACATTTCTAGATAGCCATTTCTTTCAACGTAGTTGAAAGTTCTGGAAATTATGTCTTTGAGGATAACAACCCCCACAGCCCTTAGGGTAAGGGCTGTGAGTTGTGCCCTGGGGGCATATGAGATTTTTATAGAAATCGTTGTTATAAAACTTCAAAAAGGGCTGATTGGATATTAAGGGCTAGTGCCCTAGTAGAAGGAATTGGAGGACAACAAACCCCCCTTTCACTCCCACCCTTTCCCCAAACACATCTAATCAAAATCTTGAGATATTCATTTTATTCAACGTAGTTAAAAGTTCTAGAAATTAGGCCTTTTAGGATGACAACCCCCATAGAGCCCTTAGGGCAAGGGTTTAAATTATACCCTGGGGCCATATAAGGTTTTTATAGAAAGTATTGTTATAGAAACTTCAAAACGGGCTCATTTGATTTGAAATTGAAAGGGTTAGAGCCGTTTTTAATAGTCGAAACCTCTCACACCCACTATATCCCCAAATACACTAAATTAAAATTATGAGATAGCCATTTTGTTCAAAGTAGTTGAAAATTCTGTAAATTATTATTTTGAGGATGACCAACCGCCAAAATTTCTCAGGGCAAGGGTTGTAAGTTATGCCCTGGGGGCATGTATGATTCTTATAGAAAGTGTTTTCGTATAGACTTTAAATAGGGCTCATTAGATTGGAAGTTGAAAAGGCCAGTGCTCTTTTTAATAGTCAAAAGTGATTACAATAATGAACGAACCTTAGCCCATAGTAACAGAAATCCGGGTTGCAGCGGTAGCTAGCAGCTTAATAAGAGACGATCAAGTTCAAAGTTAAGAATTATAGTAACCCATAAATCCTAAGAATAGAGTCAGATCAAAAAAATTACACTTTTAGAACCACCTTGTCCAAAGGCCTTACATAGGAAACTTAGCGTTCCCCAAAAATTACTGCATTTTACATAATAATGAACAATTATATTAAAAAAACGTCTTGACAAACACCATTTATGATGAACTATATTGGTCCTTTATGTAATTAACCCCATTAATTTCCTTTAAAATGATTATAATACAGAATTACAATAAGGAACGAGCTGTAACCCAGCGTACAGCTAGGTACAGCTAGCTGCAGCGGTAGCTAGGAAATTTTAAAGAGAAGCAACAATTAAGAAAGCTAGACAAAAGAGCAAGGAACACTATGATGATGACGAAGATTACAGAGAAGCTAAAATTGAGCAAGCTATCCAGGTTGCAGCGGTAGCTAGCAATCCGGGTTGCAGCGGTAGCTAGCAACCTAGTAAGAGACGATCACGTCCAATTTTAAGAAATATAAAAACCCCTAACTCCTAAAAAAAGAGTCAAATCAAAACAAAAAAAACACCATTAGAACCGCCTTGTCCGAAACCCCTGTATAGGAAAGTTTCTTTCATTTAGCTTGAACAGCAAGGGAAATATATTGGCTTGAAAATCAAGAAAATTGACTTTAACCACGTTATTCTCCACACCTCTTTGAAAATAGTTTTGCACTTTTTATCCTATATTCACCCATGTATTTAAATGAAGGTAAATCAGAGGTTAAATCAACATGCCCCAGGATATTCATCATATTCATTAAGTATCTCTGATTGAAAGTTAGCATTTATTGCATAAAATGCACGTTTGAGGACTTAGGTATCCCTACACCCTCCTCGTGAAATGGCCTCTATTGTAGTAGCTTAGGTGTAATTATACAATAGCCAACTCTCTAATGAGAATAGCTTTTGATCCTTTTTACCCCGATTAGCTTCATAGCTATTAGCCGGTGTCTGAGCAAGTGCAATTCCACTGTTATACAGTTTTGCATATTTCTCTTTCTTCCGTTGATGCTTCTTTATGGATTTAAGGGCCAAAACTACCGCTGCAACCATGATATTTTACTGGATAAACAGCCTAATGACAATTTTGCTCTTTTTTTACGAACTACGTTTTTGTTTAGGACCGCGTGTCATAGCTTTCAACAGTTCTAAGCTAATAAGATACGTTGTTGGCCCTGTTTAGCCCAAGATTGCTTCGTTTTTGCACAACAAATTCTGAAACAAAAGAAAAAATCTTTAAATAAATACAATGCACTGATGCCAATATGGCTCCATTGACTGTGAATTAGGAGCAATGTAAACATACTATTTAAACACTAACTCAAAGAATAGGGGAAACACCTAAGAGTAGGAACTGCCGCCAGTTCGACAAAAAATTATTAACGTCATCTAGCGGTTGGAGACACTTGGCGTTTTTAATTGTAATAATAACAATAATTAGGGTAATTACTTAAATTAGGGTAGTAATAAGTGTCTGATCTCAGTTCCTGGCAGGAAAATGAATATGAAGCTTGAAAAAATGGCAAGTGCTGCCAGACGCTAGATGGCATCAATATCCGGGTTGCAGCGGTAGCTAGCAACCTAGTAAGAGACGATCACGTCCAATGTTAAAAATATAAAAACCCATAGTTCCTAACAGAGGAGTCAGATCAAAACAAAAAGTACACCATTAGAACCGCCTTGTCCGAAACCCCTGTATAGGAAACTTTCTGTCCCTTGGCTTGAACAGCAAGGGAAATATATTGGCTTGAAAATCAAGAAAAGTGGCAGCTACTACAATCCGGGTTGCAGCGGTAGCTAGCGACCTAGTAAGAGACGATCACGTCCAATGTTAAGAAATATAAAAACCCATAGTTCCTAAAAAAGGAGTCAGATCAAAACAAAAAGTACACCGTTAGAACCGGCTTGTCTGAAACCCCTGTATAGGAAACTGTCTGTCCCTTGGCTTGAACAGCAAGGGAAATATATTGGCTTGAAAATCAAGAAAAGTAGCAGCTACTACAACATTCTTCCTAAACGGGATATTTTTTTTCTTTTTTTCTTTTTTTCTTTGTTTCCAGAGATAGCTTGGCACTGGAACATCGTAGAGGGTTGTTCAATAGCTCATTTTAAAGGAAATTAATTGGGTTAAAAACCTTTTGTAACTAAAATAAATTATTTCTAAAAGAGAATAAATTTTTCCACCAAAAACTGCATTTTTGATGTCTTTTCACACTGCAGTCTTTCAAACATTACATTATCGGGTTGCAGCGGTAGCTAGCAACCTAGTAAGAGACGATCACGTCCAATGTTAAGAAATATAAAAACCCCTAACTCCTAAAAACAGAGTCAGATCAAAACAAAAAGTACACCATTAGAACCGCCTTGTCCGAAACCCCTATAAAGGAAACTTACCGCCCTGCGGCTTGAATAACAAAGAAAAAATATTGGCTTGAAGATCAAGAAAATTGACTTCAACCACGTTATTCTCCACAAACAGGATATTTTTTTCTTTCTTTTCCACAGATAGCTTGGCACTGGAACATCGTAGAGAGTTGTTCAATGGCTCATTTTAAAGGAAATCTCTAGATCTAGCGCTATTTGTACTTAGTGTTTTTTTTTTAATTAATTTTTTTTACGAAAAACTTAATTTTTTATATACAATATTAAACAATGACGTCATAGTCTTTGGATGTAGTTAGTACATAAAGTCTGGATCATCGAATTAAAGCTGAAACTAAGTAAAGAACAATTATGCCTCCATATATTCACAGTGATCTATAAAATTTCCCATTACATCTATAAACTGTTCCACAGTTGCCGGTTCATACCTTGGAAGCTTTTCACTAAACATGCAACATTTCTTTTGGATATTACTGTGAAGTTTTGTGAAAGCATCTCTAGCTGACTTTTCAACAAAATCCATTCTTTCAGAGATAATTTTAATCTTTAATTTTAAATATTTTTCGTAATCCCGGTAAAACATTCGTAAAATTTTTCTAAATTTACTAAGATCAGTCAGCATTGTTGCCATGTTTTTGGACTTCTGAATATAATTTTTAATTTTGCCCTTACGCGTTCTTTGCAGCTTGTGTAAACTGCAAAATATCCATGGTATCCGAGCAATAGTTTGAATATTTCAATTCAAGCTAGAAAAATACCTGAAAATGTTAAAATTAGTTTTATTTTTAGTTAGGTTCTAACTACCCGATGTGGAATTTACTATGTATTTTCAGACCAAAAAATTCAATTTTTTAATATATTTCATTTTTCAGTTTAGAATCGCTAAAGTTATTATGTAAACTGCAAAAATATTTATGATATATGAGCAATAATTTTAATCTTTTAATTCAAACTAACAAAATACCTGAAAATTTAAAAATTAGTTTAATTTTTTGTTAGGTTATGGGTACATGATACGAGTCTTAAAAAGTTTCAATTAGATGAGAATATTATTTCTTGTTTTGTAATAAGATGCGTTCTAATAGAGTTATACGTAATTTTAAAAAACATTACTATACAAAAAACAGAGACAACATCTTGAAAAGAGAAAAGCAAAGGTATTCAACCGACAAGGCGTATCGAGATGCGAAAATTGAGAGAGCCAAACAAAAGAGTAAGGAACGGTATGATAACGATAAAGATTACCAAAACAAACATAAGAAAAAAGTTGCTACCAGAATAATGGGTAGATACTGGGGTGACAAAAGCTATAATGAAAAAATTAAATTCTCTGCGAGGTTGTACCGAAGAACGCATAAGGACAAAGGGAAAAATTACATTCAGAAATACAAGAAGATGGCAAAAATGAAGGCTGATCTTTGTAAATTTAGAAACATTTTACGCATGTTTTATCGGGATCATGAAAAGTATTCAAAATTACAGATTAAAATTCTCTTTGAAAGAGCGGATGCTGTTGAAAAGTCGGCTAGAAATTCTTTGGCAAAGCTTCATAGTAATATCCAAAAGAAATGTTGTCAGTTTAACGAAAAGCTTCTAAGGTATGGATTGGCAACTGCGGAACAGTTTATAGATGCAATGGAAAATGTTCGACAACACAGTGAATATACGGAGGCGTACTTCTTAGAAAATTCGTATATTAATTTTGGAAGGAGCAATTGCAGTTTATGTAGCAGCAATAAAAATATATATACATTACATTAAGGAACAAACCGTAACCCATAGTAACTGAAGTATTAAACCAACCTACATAAGGGATCAATACTATAAATAGGATTTATTGATAGCTGAACATAAAAAAAAAACAAATCGACCCCGAGTTTGCTTGAACCACCAACTTTTCTGTTAATCTGGGTTGCAGCGGTAGCTAGCAACCTAGTAAGAGACGATCACGTCCAATGTTAAGAAATATAAAAACCCATAGCTCCTAAAAAAGGAGTCATATAAAAAACAAAAAGTACACCATTATAACCGCCTTATCCGAAACCCCTGTATAGTAAACTTTCTGTCCCTTGGCTTGAACAGCAAGGCAAATATATTGGCTTGAAAATCAAGAAAAGTGGCAGCTACTACAACATTCTGCCTAAACGGGATGTTTTTTTATTTTTTTTTATTTTCTTTGTTTCCAGAGATAGCTTGGCACTGGAACATCGTAGATAGTTGTTCAATGGCTCATTTTAAAGGAAATTAATTGGGTTACAAATCTAAAGTAACTAAAATAAATTATTTCTAAAAGAGAATAAATTTTTCCACCAAATACAATAAAGAACGACACCTTGCCCATGTTAACTAAAACATAAATAGGGATTATGTAATTTCCAATAGTATCATGGCTGTAGAGATGGCTGAAACCTAGTTACAATAAAAAAAGATCATTGGAAAAATTGAATACCTTTGGAATTAGCTAGCTACTTGATTATTTGAGACTCGTCTCTTACTATTTAAAAGAAGAAAAAGCCGTAGGCTTTTTCCTGTGTGTAATCAGTTTATTATCATAGGCAGCGCGCTAGCACTGCCTGAGTAAAGAACGATGTGGGCACAATGTGTTTTTTTTCCGGGTTGCAGCGATAGCTAGCAACCTAGTAAGAGACGATCACGTCCAATGTTAAGAAATATAAAAACCCATAGTTCCTAACAAAGGAGTCAGATCAAAACAAAAAGTACACCATTAGAACCGCCTTGTCCGAAACCCCTGTATAGGAAACTTTCTGTCCCTTGGCTTGAACAGCAAGGGAAATATATTGGCTTGAAAATCAAGAAAATTGACTTTAACCACGTTATTCTCCCCAAACGGGATATTTTTTTCTCTTTTCTTTTTTTTCTTTTCCACAGATAGCTTGGCACTGGAACATCGTAGAGG
>JAQQPU010019078.1:0-16845 GCA_029168905.1 Artemia sp. Kazakhstan ARC1039
GGAAAATTTGTTGGAGAGGGTGATTTTGTGGCTTGATGCTAATTATCTTACCCTACATTTTTAACTTGGACATACTTTTCCTGGATCAATTTTGAAAATCCTTTATCACTGCTTGATCCAATCTTACTTTTCTTACTGTCCAATTGTGTGGATGTCAACTTTTCCTTCACTGTTAAAACTACTTTCAAAGGTGTACAATAAAGCTAGAAACCTCATTCAGGAAACTAATCGTTCATTAGTTATACCATTACTTGATTTTGAGTCACTATACATTCTTTCATGTGCATGTTTTACTTTTCCTCAGCTTCATGGTGACCTCCCCCGGCCCCAAAAGAGTTCCGCTATCTTTTACCTCTGAACAAAATAATTATAATCTTCGTAATATGACAAATCATGTTCAAGTTCCATTTACTCCTTGCATAAGGTCAGATTTTAATCCTCTAATGGCGTGTCATATTGTTTGAATAAGTTGCCTGAATCAGCTCGAGGGTGCCACTCATTCAGTTTGTTTAAAAATATTGTTAAAAATTCTTTGGCTTCGTAGAAGTTATTATTATTATTTTTTTTTTAGTCTATTTGATCTAATTAATTAATTTAGTTTATTTATTCTATTTTTTCTATAGTTTTCATTTTATCTATATTTTCTTTTCTTCTCCTTTGTATGTGAGTAAGTGATCATTTTAAATTTTCTTTTGCTTTTCATCTCAGAGTAAGCAACTCATTTATCTTCCCCCTTTGTACAGGCGAATGCGCCTTTGGGCGAATAATAACATGTAATATTGTATGTGTATCTAATGAAGAATAAATCTTATCTTATCTGGCAATAAATTCAAAACTCCACATGTTTGTATTATGGAGCTTAAAATGTCTTCAGGTGGGTTCTTTGATATGCTGAATCCGGTGGTCGGATTTTCATTAAGATATCTGAATTTTTTTTGGATGCGTTTTCCTCCTTTTTTAAAAATTAGGCAAAATTTCTCAGGCTTGCAACTTTGGATAGATAAAATTAAACTTCACGGATTTTACACCTTTTCAAACAGTTCGTAGTAAACAACTGTAAGTAAGAAGCAATGCGGCTCAATAGCAACCTAAACTCTAAAAAAGTCTTGACAACAATAGATACATCAAAAGAATCAAATTTTGATTCTTATTCAAAATTAATTTAAAAAAAAACATATTTTTCTGAGGGAAGTGAAGAGTAAAGCTGAAACTTAAAACGAACAAAAATTATTACTTCACAGCCTATCTAACATATATTAATAAAACTAGTACAAATAAACCAACTAATTATGTTTCCCTATGATTCTAGGATTATAGAAAACTAGCGCTCTACTGAAAACACAAAATGATATAGGAGTTTTGGGACAGTAAAAGCAAACTAATTAAGGACATTTTTTACGGAATAAAAACAAAGTATTTTAGGACGGTTGCTTTATTTTACTTTCGTTTAATTTGGTATCACTTCTGCACAATGGCTCAGTTAAATGACTGGCTCTCGTTTTGGTTCTGAAAAGGACATGTCATGATTAGTTTGTAGACAAGTTCGAAGTGAAGCCATCTTGATAATATTAGGACTGACTAGTTTTAGAATTTGTATCATAGCTTGAAATTCACTGTTGTATAGAGAGATATAACCGGATTTCCAGAGTTCATATTGTATCTTAATTGATCTTCATTTCAAGTAATACTTAAGCATATTTCTTACAATTTAAGATTGTATATTACTCACTACTGGTATTATAGCTGGTGAGACCAAAATGCTACCTGATAAATCAATCCAATGTTTCTGTATACTGAAAGTTACTGATGTCACAACTGGTGTAAGGCTATAAAAAAACTTTAAAGATTAATCTATTGTTGTCAGGCTACAAACTCACTTGACTCCCAAATCAATATTTCTGTTTTTTATACATTTGTGTTTTCAGTAAAGCGCTAGTTTTCTATAATCCTAGAATTATAGGGAAACATAATTGGTTGGTTTATTTGTACTAGTTTTATTGATAAATGTCAGATAGGCTGTGAAGTAATAATTTTTGTTCGTTTTAAGTTTCAACTTAGCTCTTTACTTCCCTCGGAAAAACTTTGTTTTTTAAAATTGATCCTTGTTCGTTTTTGATTAAAAGTTAATGTAGAAACAACGCTGCGATGATCTCTTTTTATTTATACGGAATAATGTATGTTCGTTTTAAGTTTCAATGTCACTCTTTAGTTTCAGTTGAAAACTTATTTTTAATATAATTTCTAATTATCACCGATCTAGGAGAGATAAGACATCTAGACAATATTGCAAACAACCTTGACAGCTATGAAAAACTTTCAGTCTATAACATAAAGTTCATTATCCATATTTCACAAAACAATACAAGTTTTTCAGGAACCTTTGTTTTTCGATTAGCAAAAAGCTGTTTTTACTGGACTGACTTCGCCTGAAAAAGCCGTATAGCCCTCTTAGCCTGTCTACTGACTTGCAGAAACTAGACGGCTACTTCAATAAGAGCTGTTTAAGGGCTCAATTAAACTTTTACTTTTACATTTAATCACTTTTTATACATTTGATTTGATAAAACCATCATAAACTGTCATATTCCTTAAAAAAAATGCACTTTTGGTTTTTTTTTCCCCGTTTCTTTTTTCAGATGAAAAAAGTGCCTTTTGCAATGTAATGACTACACAAAAAGTGTTTTTCAAAACCTGGGCAGGATCAAAAGCTAAATCTACAAGATCGCTACTCTTCCCTCAACTACCACCACTAGAACTAGCACACAGGCCTCTCCTACAGCGATATTTTAAGGCTCAAATCAAAATTTTTGACCATTGAAGCGTACTTTTTTGTAGAATTCTAGTTGAAAAAACATTTAAAAGCCACATCGAGAAGCGAAGAAACTTTGAAATCTAGGTTATCTTATTGTCTACAGTAACACCATAGTAGTGTATAATATATTCCTGAAGTACCATACTGCTCGAAAATGGCAATTCTTGGTGCCATATTTAGAGTCACCAAATGTTCATAATTGTGTTTTGTTAGGCCATTTTTAGTGCTATTTGGCACTTACGGATAGCAAAACTGATGAAAATCACGTAGATATGAGCAATAGCTTTCAAATTAACCATTAAACATCTCTCTAAGAAGTTCTGGCAGCCCACTAGCCCCTACCTTTTCCACTTAAGACATGGCGTAGTGCCTTTTTTAGTGCCATCTGGCAGTTGCAGGTGCTGGAATTCATAAATAAAACGTAGATATGGGAAATATCTTTAATGGGAGCTATTAAAAATCTGTCTACGATATTTTTGTAGCCCGATAGCCCTACCCCTTGAGAAATGGCACATAATGTGCCATTTTTATCTCAAATGGCACTTGCAGATAGTGAAATTTATAAAAAGGACGTAGATGTGAGAAGCAGCTTTCTAATGAGCCATTATGCATCTCCCTATGATGTTCTGGTAAAATGCTAGCCCTGGAAAAAAAAGGAGAAAAAATAGGGAGACAGATCAGTGCTACCCATACAAAAAAGTGATTTTTCTTGTTTTTCAAGGTTGGGAACTGTAATTTCCCTGAATAAGGTTTTTGACTACGCTGATTCCAATGGTACACTTTTCATTTTGATATGACGCCATTTTTGAGGGGTTTCAGGTTTTTTTTCGAAATAGCCATAAATTTCTTTTCTCAATAAACTTTTATTTTCAATACGAACTAAAATTATAGTTACCATTCCTGAATCAGTGTCAGGTGGAAAATTTTTTCACTAGGCACTTTTTTTCTAAACGCGTTTTTTAACTTTTGGTTACTATGGACCGTGGTTCGCTCATTACTAGGTTGCAGCTGCTCTGGAGCCATGATATGTAAAATTCGTCAAAATTAATGGTTCCCATGAAAAGTTAAGAGCCTGTAAACATTTACCCAATTTTTGAAAAAGGGACTAAAAATCCTCAAAACATCAAGTAATGTTAATGAAAATCACACCATCAGGTTCAGCATACCAGAGAACCCTGATGTAGAGGTTTCAAGGTCCTATAAGGTTTCATCACGGATGCGTGTTTATTTGTTTGTTGTTTTCCCCCAGGGGTGATCTTATCGAACCAATATTCGTAGAAGATCGGGAGAGGGCTCATTTAATCGGAACTCAAAATTTATGGCTACCTTTTTAAGCAACCAAACATATTGGAAGGCAGCAACCCCCCCCCCCCCCCCCCCCTGGTTTGCCCCCAGTACCTTTTCGGGTGGTTTTTTTCTGGTGGGGGGGGGGGGGGGGCGGGTTGGATTTTTCCATGGAGTAATTTTTCATGGGGGAAGAGAATTTCACATGGAGGGGGAGTCGGATTTTCCAGCATTATTTAAAAAAAATGATAAAAAAAACAAGTTTTTTCAACTGAAAGTAAGGAGAAACTTTGAAAATTAAAACGAACAAAACTTATTACGTATATGAGGGGATTCGCCCCCTCGTCAAAACCTCGCTCTTAAGGCTTAAGTTTTTTTTAGTACTTTCAAAAGAGCTATTTATTCTAATTAAACGGCCTTAGTGATTGAGGTAACATTCATAATGAATTAGAACAACGTTCGAACTTTAGCGTAAAGAGCGAAGTATTGATGAAGGGGTGAACCGCCTCATATACGTAATAATATCTGTTCGTTTTAAGTTTTAATGTTGCTCCTCACTTTCAGTTGAAAAAAACCTGTTTATTTTTATCTAATCATGGTTGCAGCGGCAGCTGCAACCTAGTAAAGAGCGAACCACAGCCCATAGTAATCAAAAGTGGAAAAACTTGTTTTCAGAAAACTGTCTCGTGAGAAAAAATTGCCATCTGACACTGACTCAGGAATGGTAACTATTAGCTGCGTTCGTTTTCGCCTTTCGTCGTTCTTAGTTCTAAGAAAATGTTCTCGGTTTTACTCTTAAATTGTGTTTTTATTTCGCCGTTCTAAGAACGTCCTTTTAACTGAAAAAACGGCTTAGAAGAACTTTCCTTAGCCAGATAAAATTTCAAAGCCACAGATAAAATTTCAGTCAACCAGCACAACAAAAATGAAAAATATACTTGTGAATGTAGCAAAACAAGCAATAGAGTTACTAGAGGAAAGTGACTCTGACAATGAGCTCCTACTGGAAGCTGTGGCAGAAAATGTTTTTATATCAGGAAGCTCATAGATATGTTTGGCACTTGCTAATGGTGACTTAGAGATAGGAAAAGAAATTTTAAGCTTAAGACGTTTGAACAATTGAACATATTCCTAAGAATATTGAAGCCTGGGGTTAGCTGGAATTTCTTAGTATTAGTTGTAATCTAAGATATCTAGGAATTCCTCCCAAGATGTTTCCAAATGACCGCTACGGAATTTTTTGAAAGTTTGGAAAGTAATTTATGCCAAAAATGCTTCCAGAACTTTCTGAAGATTTAAAAACTGTGTCACATATAAAAAAAAACAAATCACTACCACTTTTTCGATGAAAGATCCCATCAACAAAATCTACGAAATTAAATAAATCAATAAACTCGTTTTCTGTCATGGTTTTTTATTTTAAAACTTGGCGCTCAAAAGTAAAACTAAAGTTGTTAAACGGAGTATGAGGCTCAGTTCGTCGTTCTAAGAACGACGTACTAAGAATGAAGACCGGCATTTCAAAGAACGGCTTATAAGCGAAACATTTCAAAGAACGGCGAAAACGACCGGCTTAATTGTAAAACCTAGGAGTGGATTTCCATAGAACGACGAAAACGAACGCAGCTATTGTTTCGGTTAATCTTAGAAGTAAAAGTTTATTGAAAAAAGAAATTTATGGTGATTTCGAAAAAGACCCTGAAACCCCTTGAAAATGGCGTCAGATCGAAATAAAATGTGCACCATTGGAATCAGCATGGTCCAAAACCTTTTGAAGGATAACTACAGTCCCCCACCTTGAACACCAAGGAAAATGATTTTTTTTGCATGGGTAGCACTGATTTGTCACCCTTTTTTCTTTTTTTTTTCTAGCAGGGCTAGGGGGTGGTCAGAGCATCATAGAGAGATGGGTAATGGCTCATTCGAAAGGGAATTAAATTTGTAAGTGCCATTTTTAAGTGAGTGAAAAGATTGGAGGGCAAATAGCTCCCCCCCCCCCAGGCGCCCGCCCCCCCACTAGTTCTATAAAACTTTTGAGATAGCTATTTTGTTTAACATAGTTCAAAAGTCCAATATACATGGTTTTCATGATGATACGGCCCTCAATAGTTCCTGGGAAAGGGCTGTATTTGGTATCGGACTTATTGATATTGCGCGTATCGGTATCGGGCGTATTGGTATCGCATGTATCGTATCGGGAATATCGGTATCGGTATCCATTTTCGGTTTTTTCAAAAAACCGATAACCGGTCGGTATTGGTTTTTTTTTCAGTCGTTTTCTAGGCTCATTTTTTAAAGCATGCCCCAGCAAGTTATTATGGTTGCAGCGGTAGCTGCAATATAGTAAAGAGCGAACCACAGCCCATAGTAACCAAAAGTTAAAAACGCGCTTTGAAAAAAAACTGCCTGGTGAAAAAAATTCCCATCTAACACTAACTTAGGAAGGTTAACTATTATTTCGGTTCGTCTTAAAAGTAAAAGTTTATTGCAAAAGGAAATTTATTGTGATTTCGAAAAAAGCCTCAAACCCCTCGAAAATGGCGTCAGATCAAAACGAAAAATGTACCATTGGAATCAACATGGTCGAAAACCTCGTACAGGGAAGTTACATTCCCGCTCCCTGAAAAACAAGGAAACTCACTCTTTTGCATCGGTAACACTGTTTTGTCTCCCGTTTTTTTGTTGATTTTTTTTTTCTTTCTTTTTTTTCAACAGGCCTAGCGGGCTACCAGAACATCAGAGAGATGCTTAATGGTTCATTCAAAAGCTATTTCTCATATCTACGTGCTTTTTATAAATTCAGCCATCTGCAAGTACCATATGGCACTAAAATGGCTCTTTGGACTATTTCTCAAGGGGTGGCACTAGCAGGCTACCAGAACATCGTTGACAGATCTTTTATAGCTCATATAGAAGATATTGCACATATCTACGTCTTTCACATAAATTCCACCATCATCAAGTTCCAAATGGCACTAAAAACGGTACTTTTGGTGTCGTGTCTCAAGTGGAAAAGCTGGGGTTATTGGGCTAGCAGGACTTATAAAAGTGATGTTTAATGACTCATTTGAGAGCTATTGCTCTGATATACGGGCTTTTTTTTATCAACTTTACATTTGTAAGTGCGATATAGCACCGAAAAAAAACTTATGGTGCCACTTCTTAAGCAGAAAAGCTCTGAAGTACAAAACAGGTATCATTGTAATAGTTATGTTCCAGAACCCTTAAATGGGGGATCACAAGAGCCCCTCCCGTACAGTCCCCTCCCTGCCCCCTTAGTAAGTTTCATAAATCGTCTGCTCATCAGTAAGCTACTGAAACATTAGCAGGCTACCACACCGTCGTAGATAGATGTTTAATGGCTCAATTATAAGCTATTGCTTATATTTACTAGGTTTCTAAAAATTCTACTATCTATTAGATTTCACAGATTTTAATGTTAACTAGTTTCTGAGGAGAATTTGCAATGAACTCTTTGTCATGGTTGAAGCATTAGCTGCAACCTAGTAAAGAGCGAACCACAGCGATTAGCAACTAAAAGTTGAAAATGTTAAAACGGTCGTTTTTTCTTCTTTATTCCAGGCCTAGCGGGTTACTAGAACATCATAGAGATGCTTAAGAGCTCATTAAAAAGCTATTTTCATATGTACCTGGTTTATATAATTTCGCCGTGTGCAAGTGCCATATGGCACGAAAAAACGCACTTTTTATGCCGTTTCTCGAGGGGTGGGGCTAGCAGGCTACCAGAACATCTTAGATGGATTTTTGATAGCTCATATAAAAAATATTGCTCATATTTAAGTACTTCCTATAAATGCCACCATCTGCAAGTTTCAAATAGCACTAAAAATGGCACTTTTGGTGCCATGTCTCAAGTGGCAAAGCTAGGGTGAGCGGACTACTAGAAATTTTTAGAGTGGTGTTTAATGGCTCATTTGAAAACTTTTGCTCATAAACTTTTGCTCATATCTACGTGTTTTTTATCAATTCTACCATTCGGGAGTGAGATATAGCACTGAAAACAACACTTTTGGTGCCACCACTTCTGAAGTGGAAAATCTTGGAAGCATAAAACAGTATCATTGTAATAATTATGGTCTAAAACCCTTACCTGGAGGTTGGCAAGAACACCTCCTGCAACTTTCTCCTCCAGTCCCCCTTAATAAGCTACAATAAGTTACCCTTTATATATATAATAGCCCCCCTTAATAAGTTACCCTTTCACCGTTACTTTGAAAGGGTCGTCCAATTTTAGTTTTGTGTTTTTATTTTAAGGTTTGGCTTTTTATATTTTATTAGTTTTATTCTGCACTGAGGACGGTCAAGCGGAGGTCTTGACCGAAATATTTGCAAAATTGTTCAATTTTTTCACTGGCTGTTAATTGTCCTCGTTTTCTTCACGATTTTATGTTTTATCGTGATTAGCCAGTGTGGTCTCAGAAATTATTTGTATGCTGAAAGTTACCAATGTCACAACTGGTGTAAGACTATGGAAAGCTTTATAGATTCGTTCAGTGTTGTCAGGATACATAATCACTTTTGACATACTACATACATACTCACAAACAAACAATCAATAATCCTGTTTTTTGTACTTGACTTTTGAGTTTTCAGTAAAGCGCTAGTTTTGTATAATCCTAAAAGCATAGGGAAAAATTATTTGGTTTATTTGTTCTAGTTTTATTATTATATGTTAGATAGGCTGTGAAGTAATTTTTTGACTAAAATTTAACGTAGAACAACGTTGCCATGATCTTTTTTATTTATACGGAATAATGTATGTTCGTTTTAAGTTTTAATGGAACTCCTAAGTTTCAGTTGAAAACTTATTTTAATGTAGTTTAATTATCACCGATCTAGGGGAGATAAGACACCTATAGAAAATACTAAAAAAACAACCTTGACAGCTACGAAAAACTTTCAGTCTATAACATGAAGTTCATCATCCATACTTCACAAAACAATACCTGTTTTCCAGGAACGTTTGTTTTTCGATGAACAAAAAACTGTTTTTACTCGGCCGACTTCCCCTGAAAAAGCCATAATGAAGGACAGTGCTTTGTAAATCACCTACTGACTAGTAGAAACTAGAAGGCAACTGTAACAAAAGAGAACTGTTTAAGGGCTCATTTAACAGCTTATATTTATACCTAATCACTTTTTATAAGTTTGACTTGATAGCACATTCCCATAAAGTGCACTTTCGGTTGTTTCCCCCATTTTTTTTATGAAAAAAGTATATTTTCCAATGAAATGTCCCAAAAAAGGTGTTTTTCAAAACCTAGGCAGGAGCAAAAAACTAAGGGGACAAGAACGTCCTTTCCCCTAAATTACCGCCGTTAGAAGTAGCACACAGGCTTCATCGCAGAGTGAAGTTTAAAGGTTCAATTCATAACTGTTGATTATTCAAGCTTAGTTTTTGGTAGATTTTCAGTTGAAAAGTTTTTAGTTTTAGTTAATTTTTTTTCGCAATAATCTTTTACTTTTAAGATGAGTAGGCGATTTATGAAACTTACTAAGAGGGTCTGGAGGGGAAGTATATGTGAGGGATATAATAAACCTCCATTTAGGGGCTTTGGACCATAATTATTGTAATTGTACCGTTTTATGCTTCCAAACTCTTCCAATTAAGAAGTGGTAGCAAAAGGGTCGTTTTTAACGTTATATGACACTTTTCGATTGTAAAATTAATAAAAAGCACGTAGATATGAGTAATAGGTTTAAAATGAAAGATTAAGCATCTCTCTGTGATGTTTTGGTAGCACGCTAGGCCTGTTGAAAAAAAATAGAAAAAAAACAAAACGGGAGACAGATCAGTGATACCAATGAAAAAAGTGATTTTCCTTTTTGTTCAAGGAGGGGGATTGTAATTTCCCTGTACAAGGTTTCGACCTTGCTGATTCCAATGGTAGACTTTTCACTTTGATCTGACACCATTTTCGAGGGGTTTATTTGCCATAAATTTCTTTTTGCAATAGGCTTTTACTTTACAGAAACTAACAAAAAATGTATTTAAAAAAAGCAACTGTAAAAGTTAAAAGATAATTTTTGTATATACATTTCTGCGTGTTCATTTTGCAGACAAGAAAGCTTAACTTATTTCAAAGTAAAAATATATTTCCAAGTAAAGATAGATATGAGGAATAGCTTTTGAATGAGCCATTGAGAATCTCTTTATGATGTTCTGGTATCCCGCTAGACCTGTTGAAAAACAAAAAAAATAACAAAAAAAACGGGAGAAAGATCAGTGCTACCGATGCAAAAAAGGGATTTTCCTTGTTGTTCAGGGAGAGGGACTGTAACTTCCCTGTACAAGGTTTTAACCATGTTGGTTCCAATGGCACATTTGTCATTTTGATCTGACGCCATTTTCGAGGGGTGTGAGGCTTTTTTCGAAATCACCATAAAATTCTTTTTGCAATAAACTTTTACTTTTAAGACGAGCCAAAGTAATACTTAACGTTATTCAGGCAGTGTCAGATGGAATTTTTTTTTCACTAGGCAATTTTTTTCAAAACACGTTTTTTAATTTTTGGTTAGTATGGGCTGTGGTTTGCTCTTTACTAGGTTGCAGCTACCGCTACAACCATGATACCTTGCCGGGACATACTTTAAAAAATGAGCCTAGAAAATGACTGAAAAAAACAACAGCGGGTCCGATATTCCCGATAAGATCCATGCGACACAAATACGCACGATACCGATACGCTTGATATCGATACGACCGATACCAAATAAAGCCCTTCCCCAGGGACTATGGAGGGTCATATCATCATCGAAACCATAGATATTGGACCTTTGAACTATGTTAAACAAAATGGCTATCTCAAAATTTTTATAGGACTAGTTGTGGGGGAGGGGGCCTGTAGGGAGAGGGAGGGGGCTATTTGCCCTCCAATCTTTTTGGTAACTTAAAAAGGGCACTTACAAATTTAATTCCCTTTCGAATGAGCTATTACACACCTCTCTATGATGCTCTGGCCACCCCTTAGCCCTTCTAGAAAAAAAGAAAAAAGGGAGGCAGATCAGTGCTACCCATGCAAAAAAGTTATGTTCCTTGGTGTTCAAAGTGGGGGACTATAATTATCCTACACAAGGTTTTCGACCATGCTGATTCCCATGGTGCACTTTTTATTTCGATTTGACGCCATTTTCAAGGGGTTTCATGCTCTTTTTCGAAATCACCATAATTTTTTTTCGCATTAAGCTTTTACTTCTAAGATTAACCGAAACAATAGTTACCACTCCTGATTCAGTGTCAGATGGCAATTTTTTCTCACTAGACAGTCTTTTTGAAAACATGTTTTTCGACTTTTGACTACAATGGGCTGTGGTTTGCTCTTTACTAGGTTGCAGCTGCCGCTGCAACCATGATCTGAAAATAACTTTTACCTATGGTGAGTCACCCGTAAAACTGCGCAGTTATGCCTCGTGGTTTAAAGTGCCTACGCAGTGAAAGAAAGAAAAATGGCGTAGCCAATATTAAAAGAAAATTAATAATTACCACAAAGGAGAAAGGGGATAATTACAGAACCAAAAAGAAAAGAAACAAGAAAGGATATTTATCTGAAAAAAAAACAGGACTGAAGGTTCCAACAAGTGCCAATTATATACACTTGGGCTATTTTGATTTGGTTGGCCCTTAATTGGCAAGGTGGGGTCTATTAGACCCCAGCGCACAGTGTTTTATCGATCTCGTACCACCGGGTATAGACAGGAGGCTAAAATCACGTGTATTCTTCGGACCAGTTGAGCTTTAAAGCTTGATGAAAGAACATCTTAAAATCACTTAAAGGTGCGTAGATACAGGGCTCTGGAGTCCGACAGAGCCCACCCTGCAGTTTGTTTACCTTTTTTGAGGCTTAGCCGAGAATTTAAGTTTAATTTTTATAAGCTTTTTAGAGAACAATGACATTCGTTTTAAGTTATTTAAAATAGTACCAGGCTAGACCCTTTCAGAATTTAATTTATAGGCATATTTTAAAAAGATAAGGTCGTTTGTCTTTCAAGATATGAGGAATATTGTGATTGACATTTGAAAATGCATCAGAAAAAAATACCAACATAATTAAATTACACTTTTTTTTATTATAACGTAAACTTGGCGTGACTTTAGCTGATGCAGCACCCTTTAACTGGCGAAATAAGCTGCTGTATTTCAAAACACAAAAAAAAGTTTTTTTGGTTTAACAGTCTCTACTGTGATCTCAATTATTTTTCATTTGTAACACTTGGATATTTTCCTAATACTTTGGGATTCGTAATTAGAATAACTCCAATTTTTTCGTTTTAAAGAGCTGAAACAGAAAATTTATAGGTAGAATCTTGTCTAATACGAAACATCTGTCGTGCCTGAGGGATGCCACGAACAAGCCAAATACTTCTTACAGAGGAGAGTATCCTCAACGTTCTAGAAGATGAGGACCTAACAACCAGCGAAGATGACGGGAACGATCCAGACTTCATCGACAAGAGCCTTGATGTCAGTTCTTTAGGGAGTACAAGCGAAGAAGATGACGAACAGGCAGTCGAAAGACAATCAGGTGACGATGAGGATGATATTCCTCTTGCTAAGCGAATTCGAAAAAAACAGCACAGGAACAATATAAATAAGTCCTTCTTCATTGGCAAAGACAGGCGAACAAAGTGGAACAAGTCTGAACCACCTCAAAGCCGTACTAGAGTCTGTAATCTTGTTATGCACTTTCCAGGTCTCAAAGGTCATGGGCGAGAACAGAGACCTAAAGCTTCTGAAAAGGCTTGGGACCTTTTCATCACGACCGAGATTCTTGAGAAGCTCGCACTTAACACCAATGCGAAGATTGACAACTACCGTCTTCGTTATTACTTTAGCAATGTAGATAAGCAAACGCACTTAACCCAGTCGACGTCACAAAGATGCGAGCCTTTTTAGGCCTTCTGTACCTCTCTGGAGTATTCAAGTCGGGCAGCGAGGATTTCGAAGGTCTTTTTGCAACTGATGAAACTGGGTAGGACATTTTCCGCGCTACGATGAGCCTGAAGCGATTCCAGTATTTGGAAAACTGTCTTCGGTTTGATAACAGGCACACAAGACACGAGATAAGTGGACCTCTAGCTCCCATTAAAGGGGTTTTTGACCTCTTTATCGAAAACTGCAAAGCAAATTACTCACCAGGCGAGTACTTGACGATTGATGAAATGCTAATTTCATTCAGAGGACGGTGCAAATTTAAGATGTACATTCCCTCAAAACCGCACAAGTAGGGAATAAAAATTCCATAAATAGCAGATTTGAAGACATTCTATCTGTCTAATGCATTTGTCTACATGGGAAAGGAAACACCTATGGTTGAAATCAAGAATGCTTCAGTTCCAACGCGAACTGTCATGACCCTTGTCGATAATTTGAAGGGCACGAACCGCAACATCACAGCCGACAACTGTTTCATTTCCATAGAGCTTATAGAAATGCTCAGCTCTTTGGGAATTACCTACGTAGGCACAGTGAAAAAAAAGCCCAAAAGAGAAATTCCACCCCCTTTCCTCGCTAGTCGTACAAGGGAACCCAACTCTTCCATCTTCGGGTTTAGAGACCATCTGACCCTGGTGTCGCTTGTTCCAAAGAAAAACAAAGCAGTAATTCTTGCTTCATCGATGCACTTTTCAGCAGATATTGATCACGAAAGTACTAAACCAGAGATAATCATGACGTACAATGTAACAAAAAGTGGAGTAGACTCTCTAGATCAAAAGTGCTCTAATTACATGACTAGCCGACGCACGAGAAGATGGTCCACGGCGGTGTGGCATGCGGTCATGGATATAGCTGGAGTCAATGCCAACGTCATTCTGAGTTGCTCAACATCCCAAGAAAATGACTTAACCCGAAGGAAAATGTTGATAAAGCTAGGAAGATGCCTCATCGACGCACAATTAGGATCAAAGCAACACTTTAAACGATCCCATGAGAACTACGTTTTTTGATTGACAACATTACAAGATTTTTCACTGAGAATGTCCCCCAGGTGTCTACTTCATGTTCCAAGGTTCAAAAAGGTCGTTGCGTCATTTGCCCCCGAAGCAAGGATAGAAAATCAAAGTATACCTTTTGTGCAGGCGAAAAATGTGTGTATGGAACATGCCAAGTTCCTGTGCCTCAAATGCGAATGGTGGAATGATCTTTGCATTTTAGTGTCTCTAACTGATATATCTGAGTGTCTTGTAAGCGAAATGGCAATAAATTTAAAACGGTATTTTTTTTATTTCTTTAAACTGGGGTCCAGCAGACCCCAACCAGCAGTTAGCGTAACTTTTTTCCACCCTGCCGGTTAAGGTTTAAATTTAAAGAGCAGAAGTAGCCCCGAAAGTTTGAACATAATACCCTTAGTTGTTCTTGGGATACTGCTCAGATGCCTTATTGGGAATTAGCATTAACACAGTGCATTTGATTTAATCTTAAGGAAACATTTAGTTTTTAAACATAATGGGCAAATGGGAAGGTGGGGGTAGGAGGGGGATTAGTTGCCCTCCAATCACTTTCGACTATTAAAAAGGGCATCAGCCCTTTCTATTTTCAATCAAATGAGCCCTTTTCGAAGTTCCCAAGACAACTCTTTCGATACGAAGTGCCCTAGTCTAAACCACAACAACAACAAAAATAATACATTATACCCACATCGATCGTTACTATAAAAATGTCAAGCATTCCAATCACTTTCAACTATTAAAAAGGTCACCAGGCCTTTCGATTTCCAATCGAATTAGCCCTTTTTGAAACGACAGCGCTTTCTATAAACACCTTATATGCCCCCAGGGCATAAATTACAACCCTTACCCTAAGGGCTGTTAGGGTGGTTGTCATCGTTTAAGACCTAATTTCCAGAACTTTCAACTACGTTAAAAAAATGGCTATCTCAAAATTCTGATTGGATGTGTTTGGGGAAATGGTGGGCGTGTGAGGGGCTTTAGTCGCTCTCCAATCACTTTCAACTATTAAAAATGGCACTAGCCCTTTCAATTCCCAATCAAATGAGCCCTTTTGAAGTTTCTACGACATCACTTTTAATAAAAAACCTTATATGCCCCACGGGCATGACTTACAACTCTTGCCCTGAGGGCTGGGGGGGTGTCATTCTCAAAGACCTAATTTCCAGAACTTTCTACTAAGTTGAACAAAATGGCTATCTGAAAATTTTGATTGGATGTATTTGGAGGAATGGTGGGCGTGAGAGGAGGGTTAGTTACCCTCCAATCACTTTCAACTATTAAAAAGGGCACTTGCCCTCTCAATTTCCAATTGAATGAGCCCCTTTTGAAGTTTTACGACAACTCTATATATAAAAACCTTATATGCCACCAGGGCATAACTTACAAATTTTGCCCTGGGGGATTTGCCATCCTTAAATACATAATTTCCAGAACTTTCAACTACGTTGAACAAAATGGCTATCTGTAAACTTTGATTGAATGTTTTTGGGGAAATGGTGGGCGTGAGAGGGGGGCTAATTACTCTCCACTCACTTTCGATAATTAAAAAGGGCAATTTCAATTTCCAATCAAATGAGCCCTTTTTGAAATTTCTACAACAACTTTCTATATAGACCTTATATGCCCCCGGGGCATAACTTACAACCCTTGCACTGGGGGCTCTGGGGGGGGGGGGTATCATCCTAAAAGACCTAATTTCCAGAACTTTCAACTACGTTGAACAAAATGGATATCTAAAATTTTGATTGGATGTATTTGGGAAAATGGTGGGCGTGAAAAGGGCATTAGTCACTCTCCAATCACTTTCAACTATTAAAAAAGGCACTAGCCCTATCAATTTTCAATTGAATGAGCCCTTTTGAAGTTTCTACGAAACGCTTTCAATAAAAACCTTATATGCCGCCAGGGCATAACTTACAACCCTTGCCCTGATGGCTGTGGGGATGGGGGAGGGGTTGACATCCTTAAAGACTTTATTTCCAAAACTTTCAACTACGTTGAATAAAATGGCTATCGAAAAATTTTAATTGGATGTGTTTGGGGAAGATTACCTTTTCTGTGGTTCCTCTCCTTCTTCCTCTTCTCCTTTCTTGTCCGTCGCTTCTCTCTCATCTCTTTTATGGTTGGACTTACGCTATTTCTGTTCACGGCCAACTTTCGGTTCCACTGATCATTTACTGAAAGATTCATATCATTATCATTAATCGGTTGTTCGTTAGTATCCGCTGATAGCAGTTCAGATTTTTTTGGATTTTGTGCAAATCTAGGTTATTGGCGAAGGACTCACTATATGGTTGTCAGGTATTTGATTTTAATTCTTATAATGTTTGGTCTTTTATTGAATTTTATTTATCTTTTTAATTTGTTGGCTGTTTTTTGTTGACTTTCATGTGTTTGAGCTGACGTTTGAATGACGGAGGGCTAGAATACAATTTGGCCTACTGGATTCCCTCATGGCTATAACTAACCCGCTGCTGGTTTCTTTGGTCCCTGGGAAGGGCTTTACCGAAAACTATTATATTGAAAAATGGTAATGGTAAAACTAATTGTTTAAAATGGATATTCATCTCTCAGATATAGGTCACTTCCTAGGGGGTAATTTTATTATAATTTGTTAATATGAAAAGAAAACATCTTCAGATTTAGATTAGATAAGAAAAAAGGAAGAAAGCTGATTGGTTTTGTTGACTTTCCACGTTTGTTTTTTGGTTTTTTTTTCTTCGGTTTTTCCTCGATTACATTATTTTGTTCGCGCTGAAGAAGAAAGACGGTTTTTCTCT
>JAQQPU010019080.1:0-16840 GCA_029168905.1 Artemia sp. Kazakhstan ARC1039
ATATAATATATAATTTCCGTTTAACCAATTCAAACAATTAGATTTCATTTTCATTGTCCTTAGTATTTTAAGTACGATAAATGTTTTGGTTGGCTTTTTAATAATCAGTTATGTTGTTTTCCTAGAACGTCTAGTATCTTCTTCGCTCCGGTTATTAGAAATTATATTACATGCCTTAATTGTGTCTTAACTGACGCACGGATTTACCTCTTAGACCCATCTTAAAAATCTTAGGTCCCATGTGGACCCAATTGAGATTGGTAAATCTCGAAGGACTTACCAAAAATCTAGTCTGTGAGGCAAATAACATTTATGAAATTTAAGAAGAGTTTATATTAAGAGTTCCTTCTTAATAACATTTGATAAGACTTCTCTTCATTAAAACATAAGAATTTCATTTATTAAAAAAGAAAAGAATGAAAGAAGACATGATCTGCCCTAGGTAAAAGTCTTCAACCAATTGAAAAAGAGCTAATAAAGAAAGTAAAGTGGCTCTTTAATCTGTAAATACTTAGAGGGTATAAATGTGCCCTGGTCCCAGGGCTTGACATTCTCTCTAAAAAGCCTTCTGTATGACCATGGCGAGTTATTTTGGAGATAGAAAAAAGCAGTAATCAGCAGTTATTTTGGAGAATCAATAAGCAGTTATTATTGTAGATGCTGATCTGTATGATGGGAATGTCTACTTGTCTTCAGCTTCATTTTCAGAGACGAACCATTAAGGAATGTTGGAAATATTTTTGCGTAGAGGGAAGACATTTTAAGTAGTAGGTTAAATATGTGACAAATTAGGAACATAATTGCAAAAACCAAAAAATCTTTAGATTTTTCAAAAGAGCTATGCAGAGGAGGAAGACCCCTCTGGGATGTTTGCTGAGAAGGGGGGGGGGGTAACTCTTCGAGATAGGTCTTTTTTCTTACTCTTTTTTTAACGTCTGAGAAAGAGGGAGTTCTTGCCTTGTGCTCTGGCTCATAGAAAGGAATACTTTATTGTTTTTTTTTTCTTCTTAGTATGAAGTGGCATTTTGTTGACTGTTTTGTCATTTCCGTTTATTAATCTTTCTTTATGTTATACTTGATATTTCCGTCATACTTTTAGGGATGCCCAGGAGACTTGTCAACCCTAAAATAGCTTGTTTGGATTTTAGCCTGCAAAAGTCAAAAATGAAGCTTGGTGTTGAGGTAAAATAAAACTTTAATCACTGTTTGTTTTGCCCCCATTCTTACATCAAGTCTTAGTGATTTATACTTTTTAACAAACTGTCATTGACAATTATTAAACTGTCAATCCACATTCATTTTTTTAGTTTTTTTTTAGCAATCTTGGTTATAATAATGGTTCTTTTCAATACTATCAGAAATAGAAACATTCATCTTAGAATAGAAACAATAACGATTGTTTTCAGTAAAGTGCAAATTAAGATCTGGTCTATAGAGAGCATTCGGGGAGTCAGCCCTCCTTATCTTAGTTTCTGCTTCTTTTGAGTTTGACTCTATTATTTGTTGTAATTTTCTGTTCTTTTTGGTTTTAGTTTTTCATTGCGTTTTGTCAGATCAAGTCCTTTAATGATTTCTATTGTTGTTGCTGCTTTTTTTAAGTAAGTAAATCACAAAATGATGTGCTTAACCTTAACTTGGTATCTTTCAATTTCACTTATGTTGACAATTACTAAACATGTTTTGGTCTTTAGAAGCCAAGTGGGTCGTCGGCCCTACTCTTATTAGGTTCTGCTCGTTTTGAGTTTGAATCGGTTCGAATGTTCGCTTTGGGTTTCTTTTATTTCTTGATGGTTATCTATGGTAGTTTTACGCTTGAAAAATTATTTCACTTTATTTTTGCTCATCTTTGGTTTCGTGTAGCTCTTTACTTTTCTTTGAAAAACTTTTTCTGTGGAAAAAGTTTTTAAAATTAATTTTTATTCTTGCTAAATTGACATAGTCTTTTTTATTGGTTAAGAAAAAATATTTTAAATCTTTTCGCTTTCCTCTATAAGAATCCAGATTTTGGCTTATGTGTTGGACAAAATAACGATTTTTAACAACATACACCTTTTTGAAAATCTGGATACACAAAGTATATTTTAATTTAGTTTACACCTCACTTTCCCTGGAAAATATAGCTTAATACCCTATTCTGTTGCTTAGAGATTGTATCTATGCTATTTTGTCAATTTGCATGCACTTACATCCTTTTGGTTTAGTTCAACAGCAATAGCAGAAGTAGTGAGAAATAGCCCTGAAAGTTTCAACTTGATAGCCTCGGTCGTTCTTGAGACATTGTTGAGATGTTTTATTGACAGCGAGCATGCTCATAGTGCCTTTTGATTTATTTTTAAAAAGCAACATATACTTTCCCAGAAAGTTTCTACTTTATGCCTTATTCGAGTCCTAGGATATCTAGTCTGGATATCTTGACAACCAAGTCTATTTTGACGACTTGGATGTACTTAAACTATTTTTGTTTAGTATAATAGTAACAGTAGTAGTAGTAAAACAGGTAGTGATATTGGTAGCCCAGGAAGTTTTAACTAAATACCCCAAGGTGTTTTGGCTGTACAAAAAGTGTGGTTCAATCCCATTTTCTAGGGCTATAATGGAAGAAAGGTCGAGATGGCTTGCGCATGTTCTGCAGATGAAGGATGACAGATTGCTAAATATTATCCTTTTCCGCCGACTGGCTAAACGAAAAGCATGTCCTCGGTTGGGGTGGGAGGATGTCGTAAGGAAAGATTTGGTAAAATGGGAACTTTCTGGGAGGGTGTAAAGAGGGAGGCTTTGAATGAATTGGGATACAGGAAGAGCATGCGTAGCTATGTTGGTTTATGGCGGCCTGCACTACGGTAAGTTTTTAGTAGTAGTGTAGAAGTAGTAGTAACATTAGTAGCAGTAATAATATGCGCATATTGTCTTTTTTCAGTTGACCAACCCTCTCATCATACCCTGCAAATTTCATCATAATATTTTAAGGTGTTCTTAAGATATTACTGATGCGCCCTTTGGACAACATGTATGCACTTAGTGTGTTTTAATTTAGTTCAGTTTCCTCCTCAACATTTCCTGAAATTTTCACCTTAATACTCATAGCCTTAGTAGAAGTCAAAATAGAAATAGCAGTTGTAGTAGTTGTGGGCACATGTTTTTTTTTTTTTTTTGTTTAATTGATTATCCCCCTCATCATTCCCCAAAAGTTCCAACTTAATACCCTAAACCATTCCTGAGATACACCCTTTTGACAACCTACATGCACAGATTGTGATTTGATTTAGTTCAACTTTCTCATCAGTATTCCCTAAATTTTCACGTTCATATCATTAGCCCTAGTAGTAGAAGAAGTCATGATAGTTGTAAAGAAAGTAGAACTAGTGGTAGTTGTATTAGTAGTAGTACTAAAAGTAGTAGCAGTACGAGTAGCAAAGAAGTAGTTTGAACATATTACCTATTCAATCAGTTGAACATCCCCCTCATCATCCCTTGGAAATTACAACTTAGTACGCTAAGCCGTTCCTAAGATTTTGCTGGTGTGCCCTTTTAGCAACCGGTATGGACATAGTCTGTTTTGATGAGTTCAACTTCCCCCTCAACATTTCCTGAAATAGTAGTTGTAATAGCGATAGCAGTATTGATTGTGGTAGTAGTAGTAATAGTGGTAGTAGTAATAGTAGCGTGCACATATTGCCTTTTAGTATATTGATCATCCCCTTCATCATTCCCTGAAAGTTCCAACTCAATACCCTACTAAGTCATTACCGAGATACACCCTTTTGACAACTCGCAAGCACATAGTGTGTTTTGACTTAATTCAGCACTCTCCTCATCCCGTGAAATCCTCACCTGAATGACCTCGGCCTGTTTGGACACAAAGGGTTAAACATGCCCCTTTTTCTTTATAATAAATACTATATGTAAAACAATGGACGAATTGTCTTACAGCCCTTGCCCCGAGGACTGTGGTGAAGTTGTCATCCCCGGAAACACAGTTTTTGGACCTTTCAACTATGTTGAACAAGATGACTGTCTCAAAATTTTGATTGGATGTCGTTGGGGAAAAAAGGTGCGTGGGAGGGGATCTGGTTGCCCTTCTATTACTTTGCCTCTTGAAAAGGCACCAGAACGTTCAAATTTCTATTGAATCAGCCACTTCCGAAGTTTCTACGACAACTCCTTCTATACGAATGGCCTTGTTTGACAGTTTCTTAATTACTATTGACAGTTAGTTTGTTTGCTATTGCGCTGCCTATGATTTTCAGATAATAACAAGACAATAGGAGAATCGCCCGTGTTCTCTGAATATTTTGTATTTCATAAAAAAAATTCATAAAGCTAATAAGATCTAAAAATAAAGCTAAATAACAAAACTAAAAAACCCTGAAATGTAACGTGATTGCCTTTTTATGATAACAAGTGCATAAGGGACAGAAATTGAGCATCGGCCATGACGTCTTGTTTAAAACTAGATTTTGCGAAATACCTTTGGCAACTGCTATTACTAGTAACTGCATATTTGCTTACATTGCTTTATAACTTTAACTTGAATATAGTTTACATCAGTTATTACACTCCTTCCATCAAAAGCGTGTGAACAGACTCTTGGAAAAATACGTTGTGACGGTGCAGTAGGCACTTGGCCGTGGCACTTGATCAAAGTTTCTCTGGATCAATCCCGCCCCTGGCAAGGAAATGGATTTTCACATGTCTGTAACAATTATTTTCCTATATTTTAGGAAACGGTTTGATATTAAATGATAATATTCGCTTATCTCGTAATCCAGCTCTTTGTTCTACTTTTGACTGAAATTTAAGATAATAACAAGAAAAATGTTGAATCGCCTTGTTCTTCAAAATGTACTTCAAATAATTTTTTTTCATAGTTCATAAAAAAAAAAATCATTAAACTGTTGATATCCAAAAATAAAGCTAAATTGGAAAACCAAACCATAAAACCTTGAATGTGCCGATACATAGTATACTTATGTTTAAACACTTTAAAAGACTGTGCATAAGCTATGAGAAAAATTACCACTTAAAACCGCTTAAAACAAAGATCCTGGTAGAACTTGACCTTCTCCCCCTTCCTGGAGGAAGGGGAGTAGCTCCAGCATTTTTATTGGGGGGGGGGGGCAAGAGAGTTCCATATCTGGATAGTCAAGGGACATGGGCTATATACTATTTGTTTCTCCAAATTATTGGGGGGCCCCCCCCCCCCCCCCGAAACGACACCCTTGCCTGGGGGGAGAAAGAAATATCCTGGTGAGGCTAATGAGCCCTTGTCTTGCATTTTTCATCTCTATACAGGTAGACCTGCGAAACCATGTGCTATTTTATGCTACTTGAAAAAGATTGTAGCATTAGGTGAGCCATATTGCCCCTCCCTCCACCTGTTGGTAATAGTGAAGGTGTAGACCAGACGTAATCAGGGAAATCAATTTTCAACCATCTCCCTCATCCCTAGCACTTATTGTATATTTGAAGGTTCGGTGAGACCTAGTATGTTTTGGCCATGAAATGAATTCTTTGAGATATCTTTCCCCGCTCCCTGCCTACAAAATGATGCGTCATCCTTCCTTCATAATAGCTAATGCGCACTTACACATCGTTGCATATAATTTTATGAAATTTGAAGCAAATTAGTTTAGTTAAATGAAGCTTTAAATAAATGTTAATGTTAATAAACATTTTTCTGTAATAAGGAGTTAGGTACCGCCCCGCAGCACCCGTATTCGGGCTTAGTCTACATGAAGGGAGATTAGAGATTAATTCCGACCCCTCCCCCCCCCCATTTTGCTTCATATGTTTATCAGAAGGCTCGGGGAGATTCAGACGATTTGGGCATTGAAATTCGCTCTTTTAGGCATCTGCGCCGCCCCCCTTTCTCCCCGCCTACATAATAAACCCCCGTCCCATCCTTCATGATAGCTGCTGTACAATTATACGCTTTTCTTCGTTCTTTTTATGTGTCTCAACTTCTCTTTGGTGGCTCATTTTATATTTGAGGAGAATTTTCAGGGGGTAGTACACCGGATCCAATATAAATCATTCCTTCTTTTTTCAGGATTGATGCCAGGGTCACCCATGAGGGAGGATTGCCTGCCCTATGTTTTTACTCCCTTCCTCTTCCTTAAGATTTTGCCTTAATTTTATTGGTATTTTCTTTGACAAATATTTTTGTGTAGTTTCGAAAAAAAACACTAGAAAACAACAAAATTGCCCCCCCCCCTTGATTTTAAAGAATATGTTCCCCTCCTCCCTCTACATTTTTGTGAATTTTCGCGCCTGACTTATAGAATCAGCACTCTTAATTTGGTGCTCTATTTCATACTTGGCTTTATTTAATGCCGTCTTTTAGACCTGAATGCTTTCTTTGGGTATGAATGCTCTACCTAAGATAGACATTAGCAAGGCTAATTTTGTAAGTGATGCCCTCCGTAATTTAGTTATATTTTTATTCTGTATAAGTATTTTGATATTTTGCCAGGGACAAAAAGGATAAAGACCCTCCTAGGCCATTAATGGTTCATAGGGCGACAAATTGACGTTTCAGTTGTTGGGGATTTTTTCTACAGACAGGTTTGATCCTGCTCGGGGCATAAATACTGACTGAGACACAAATGAGAAAAGCTAGAAGGCTCGCAGATGATACTGATTTTTTTTAGGATTCGATTTTAAGAGGATTTGAGAGGAGTCCCGTACTCGAATAAAAAAAAAGAATGTGCGTTTTATTATCGTAGTCGAATAAAAAAAGTGAATTTCTAAGAAGAATAAGATGCTTTAATAGTAGCATAATTTTATATGAAATAAAAGAAACAAATGTAAAAATTTCGTAATTCCGAAGGTGATAAATTTCTGTTTGTTTTTCAAACCAAAATAGCGTAAATTCCCTTGAAGTCGACAAAAATTTAGGCCATCATGGCATAGGCTCTCCAAAACAATGCACAGGCCGCAGATTCAACTTCAAACAGGGGATCTAAAGCGGTTGGATTTCTTCCACAATCCTTTCATTCTCTTCTTCAAGTGCAGCAATTCCATTTCCGTGCATTCCAACGTAGTTCTTTTTTCTCTAGTTCTCTTTTGGCCATCTCTTGCAACAGTTCTGCTCTTCCCTTTTTCAAAGTATGATGCTTATGGGTCAATGTTTTTTCCAGATGGTCAAAAATTCAGATGCATTAGGGGTCAAAATTTGCTTTTTTCCAAATACCGTTTTACTGCTCTTTCAGTCTTTTAGACATGCTACATAAAATTAGGTTAAGAAATATCTGCTAGAATTTTCAGGTATTTAGCTAAAAATTAATAAGTTTAGAAAAATGCATATAATTTTACTTATAGCAACCCTTCTATTTATGGCTATACTGTTACGTTACAACCTATTATTTTATTGAATCTATTTACAGATTAAAATTCATGATCCAGAGCAGCTAGCTGCAATCCGAGACCGAGAATCAGACATGGTTAAAGAAAAGATCCAAAAAATTATAGCATCTGGAGCTAACGTCATTCTCACCACAGGTGGTATTGATGACCTCTGTTTGAAGGTAAACATCTTTTTGCCGTAAAATTTGCAAGGTCGTTAAAGAATAAATATCACGGGAATCTCTTCTTCTTTTTTTTCTTTTTTTTGAAAGCGATATCGGGGGGAGAGGGTAGGTGTCTTCGGATTCCCTTCTTGGGGGGGGGGGGGGCAAAGCTTTTTGGTTTTGCAAGCATTTTAGGAGAGCTGGGAAATCACAGAAAAAAATTGCAAAGAAAAAATGGACAAAGGGGGAAGCTTGCCTACTGAGTTGCTAAGGAGAAAACGAATTAAAGCTGTATCGATAGCTTTTTCTCTTGGTGGAAATGAGTGTAGATAAATAGAGAAAATTATGCGGTGAGTTAAGGGCTAGGCTAATTGTAGACTTTGGGCAGTAATTAAAATTTACTATTAATTATTTAAAGGTTGATTTATAATTAAATTCATTAATTTGATATTAAAAATTCGTTGATTAATTCATCAAAAGTTGCTAAAAGTTAATATTACAAATTAAATGTTCCCAATTTTATTCAGTAGTTATCTTTTTATTCTTTTGATATGTAGAATTTGCCCTTTTTAATAATCAGGGATAACCGCCATATTGTTATATAAATAGCCTTAAATTCTGATTTGTCCACTCAATTACATTTGCCTCTCAATTACTTGGACTGTCGGTCTTGGCTTTTCTCTGTCTACAATTAGCCATGTCTTGATGCAACCTATGCAACCTACTGCAAAATACCTGATAACTTCAATTCAACAGGATTATCTTTTTCTTTCTTTTTTGCGTGTGTGTGTGTTTTCTTTTGTTCTTAGTGAACGGATAGAGGTTCTTAAAAAGTGAAAATTAACCACTAATTAAGTACCCCAAATGCCAAATTGAACAACTTCCAAAAAAGGCATGGAGAAAATTGACGAAGAAAATATACCATGTTTGGTTATAGAGTACTAATCATTTAGTAGGAAAAAGCTGTGGGAATTTTAATATATGTGTAATATATTGTGATATATTTGTGATATATTTGTGATATGTTGTGATGTATTTGTGATATATTGTGATATATTTATGATATATTTGTGATAAGAATGACTGTAAAATACAATGCATTGATTTGATGCCTGAATGGCTCAATTAAAATAATCGGTGAGATCAAACTTTGTGTTGTGTTTGGGAAGATTCTTGGTTTAATATGCTTTATAACTATTTGAACGAATACTTTTCTTATATTAAGTAAAACCAAGCATATTTTCTGTGTGATAAAAAATAATATATTTTATTTTTTAGTATTTTGTTGAATCCGGGGCAATGGCAGTTAGAAGATGTAAAAAGGCAGATTTGAAGAGAATAGCAAAAGCCACTGGGGCTACGCTCCTGTCGTCAATGGTTAATCTTGAGGGCGAAGAAGCTTTTGAGGCAGCTCATTTGGGTGAAGCAACTGAAGTCGTGCAGGAGAGAGTTGGCGATGATGAACTTATTTTAGTAAAAGTGTAGGTTGTTCACTTCTTTTTTTGACTTTGCACGACATTCCAATCTTGGTTGTCATATCTAAATATAGCCAAGTTACATCAGGTTTGGTTTAAATTAGATTGACGCGTCAACTTAATCTAAATTAACCTAATTTGAACCAAACCTTAAAGGTAGACTTGAAGAGAATAGCTAAAGCCAGTGGTGCCACCCTCCTCTCCTCAATGGTTAAATTCAAGGATGACGTAGCTTTTGAGGCCGCTCATTCGGGTGAAGCAACTTAAGTCGTACGGAGAGAATTGGTGATGATGAACTTATTTCAGTAAATGCGTAGGATCTGCACTTCTTCCTTTTTTGAAATTTGCATGAAATACCTTAGTCTTAGCTATTATATCACAATATATAAAAGGCAAATAAGATACGAGAAGAGTGGCAAGAAAGTAATGCGAATGATGCTGTAAAATATTGTCTTATTGAGGTAGGGCAAATTTTGTAAAAAAAACATATATTAAGTGTATTTTATTCGATATGAAATAAATGTGTAATGAAAGGAAGGCCAAGACGGTTGGTTTAGCTTTATGAATTGAATCTCATAGGCTGTTAAAAAAAGGAGTTTTAGAGGTTCATCAGGGGCAAACATCAGGGTCCATCAGGGGCAAACAACAACCAGAACATCACCGAATGAGGTAGGAAGAGGTCACGAAAATGGATTTGAATAAAATCGAAGATCGTGGGTGGAATTAATGAGTATTCTGAAAGTTTGAAGATATTGGGGGGGGGGGTTTCTGCTACTGTGTGGACTTGACGCTGGGATGAGTCTTAGAGTAGCAGCAGTAAGTTACTCTTTTGTGTTTTGAAGTAGGGTCTTCGAACAGTTGATGGAGAATAAAAACAAGAAGAAGAAAGGTTGTTGAATGAGCTGAATAGTCTTTTTTTGGTACATATAGGGAACGGCCCCATTTAAAATTTTATTTGTCTGGTCGATAAAATCATGTTTAAAATTTATTCGTTATGCACTTGTAAAAATATACACCTGGAACCTTTTTTAGGTAATATCTAAAAAAAGGTTCTAGGCGAATACTCCCTCGGAAAATACCCCCTTCCCTTCCAAATTTCAGAATTTTATTTGAGTTTTAGTTTTTTAATTTCCGTAGGGGGATTGAATTTTGGTACTTGTGTATTATGCGTATCTCACTCAAGTTTACGCTGTGTAAAATTCGAGTACACACCGTTTTTTTTTTGTTAGTTTCTTCGTTACTTTAGAAATAAATTTGCGCTATATATTTCCACATTAGTGGGGGGAGGGGCGGGTAAGCATAACGGGTCTGCATGCAAAATGTGTTTGGCACAATTATTCTGCATATTAGATAGATAGACAAATAAGTGTATTTTAAAGTCAAATATACGGCCATGAACACAGTAATATAAAATAAATGAATATAGTGAATGGGGGGGGGTGTTTAACCCCTGAACAATGCCCTCCCCCATGAGTTATTTTATAGTTTTGTTGAAAAGTGCTAAGGAAAGGGAAAAAGAGGAATTTACACACCAGAAGTGTCTTAAAAACTTAGAAAAAAAAAACAAACACAAACCGATTTGTGTTGAAAAAGCTTCCTTATGATTTTCTGCAATTTTTGGCTGTAGCGGGTGCCAAATTAAAAAAAAAATGAAGAAGAAAACAATTTAATTGTTGAACTTCTGGGTGGATTTTCTCTATATAGATCCAATCATTTGGATAATTGAATCTCGCTATAATTTAATTGCATTAACAATTGCCTACCCTTATATTTTAGACCAAAAGCCAGAACCGCCAGCTCAATTATCCTCCGTGGCCCCAATGATGCATATTGTGATGAGATGGAGCGTTCAATTCATGACGCCTTGTGCGCTCTGAAGAGGGTACTTGAGTCCAAGGCCGTTGTTGTTGGGGGTGGAGCAGTAGAAGCTGCACTTAGCATTCATCTTGAAAATTTTGCCACATCTCTGGTAAGATCTAGTCGAGACTGATAAAAAAAAAAGCAAAAAAAAACTAAGGAGCACCATGTTGCTCCTTACAAAAGTAAGGAGCGACGTTAAAACTTAAAACGAACAGAAATTATTCCGTATATGAAAGGGGCTCCCCCCTCCTCAACGCCTCGCTTTTTACGCTAAAGTTTTTCATTGTTTTAAAAAATAAAGTTGTGAGACATAGTCAAACTTTAGCGTAAAGAGCGAGGCGTTGAGGAGGGGACAGCCCCTTTCATATACGGAATAATTTCTGTTCGTTTTAAGTTTTAATGTCGCTCCTTACTTTCAGTTAATAAAAACTTCTTTTTTTTATTTATTTAATCCAATTATAGAACTAACTAATGTAATAAAACTAACAAATTATATAGATATAACATGTAGCAAATATAAATGTAAATAACACATGGAGTTTTAATTTGCCTTTACCAGGATTTTATAGGTGGAATAAGAACAGAATATGTGTATCTGTTGTTAGCCCGTTCCAGTTTTAGGCTATGTTCTTGAGGAAAGTTTTGGGATTCAGCTAGTTTGTTGCAAATTAAAATTCGAAACCTGCATTAGCTATCTATAAGGTAGTAAGAAAAGAAATACTTCTTCATTTGTCAAAATATCAAAATGTCAAGGTAGAACACCAGTATGAATATTACCGTCCTCACCTCTGCAACGAAAAACTAAATACATTTTCTTTTCTCATTTCGTGGTTGTCACATCTTGCCGCTTGTTGGAGAATGTCAACTTTTTTGGAGTTAGAAAAGATTTATCGCAATTTCTCTTGCGGATAGAAATATGATGTCATCGTATTTTGCCATTCAAGTGCATGTCTGTAGTGGCATCATTAAGATAAATTTTTCCCTTTTGTATCCTCTTTTACTGAAAGGAAATTTTTGTCTATAATTGAAAAAAATATCGTTTTTTTATTATATTATTGTGAATAGTTTTTTATTAACTCATTTTCCTTAACTCACTGACTAATATTTTTGTTCCATAAATTTGTTAAATTTATGGAACATTTTTTACCAATTCCGAATGTTTAGTTTTATTGTGAATGGTTTACCTTTAGACAATCTAAACGAAGTTGCAACATTTTTCCTAAAGCGAGTCAGTAATGGAGATAGTTTAAAATCTATTTTGACTCTTTTTCTTTAATACTAACTCGGGATTATCATGTGGTCACGATCGTATTAGTAACACTAAATAGAAAACTAGCTAAGAATGGTATGTCACCCTCTTTTGCCGTTTGCACATTCATTGTACCTTCAGAAACCCTAACTTTGGGTAATGAATATTTTAGCGAAGTCTCTAGCAAACTTAGTTCCTTTTTTCGTCTTTTTTGCGTGTCTGTGTTCCAAATTAAATGCTTCCAATTTTTTCAATTTTTTATCCAGTACTCCAAATGTTCCATAAACGGGTGATTGAGCATAACAAAAATATAAAACAGACGCTATTATACTGAAAGGGGTAAGAACCCGTGGCTGTGGTAACTTCGAATCTTAGAAAACACAAATTTTGGTCTTGGAGAAGAGTAAAGACTTGTTATTCTTAGTCTTAGAGAAGACTAAAAAGTCATAAATAATAACTATAGATTTTTTGAAAACTCGCTTTCAAAATGGTTAAGAGTAGAATTTTTTTCTCTCTCGAGATTCTATATAAGCGAAAACGAGAGCACAAAATGGATTGGGTTTTGCAAAACTCGTTTTTCTCAAATTGTATCCTAATAAAATTATTCCCCAGTATATTCCATTTCTAATATAGTCCATTTCGAAAATGGGTTTTCTTTTAATTTTTTTTTTTTTTTTTTTTTTTTTTTTTTTTTTTTTTTTTTTTTTTTAATTATCTTGAAAAATATTTTCTAACCATATTAAAGGGGAAATGCTCATGAATATTGCAACATGAATGTTAAAATAGGGAATAAAACAAAACAAACTTGTACAAATTTTCTTAGATTTACAAGAATATGGAATAACCTATTTGTTGTTAGTTAGAGTGAAAATATTTGATGTCTTTTCTGTTGTTCTATTTTGTCACGGCTAAAGAACCTGTATGCAATATTTATTAATTTTGCTCAGACTGTGATGTAAGATGTGTACGCAGTGGGTGAGGTGGGACTATGGCCTTATTAGTTTATATGGTTAGACAAAAACGCTTTCAGATCGATTCAGAGATGATGTGCAAAGCTGTGTTTTTATCCTGGATAGAGAATCTTTTATCCTGGAAATACTCAATCTTCCAGAATTAATATACATCAATATCTCTTTGTTACTAAAGAAACCCTCCTATGGGGGTTTAAGTAAATTTAATACTGTATAAACGATATAAATAACGAACATTCGCCTCTCTTTTATTGTTCTAATAAAAGAGAGGTGAATTTACTATACAGAACGGTATATATAAATAATATACAACAACAAAGGGCTGCCTTCTGAAAGGCATCTCGGACGCGTGAGAGGCCTTTCTCGGCACATGTCCTCTCGGACACGTGCCCACGTTCCGAGAAGAGGGATGGCCTTACTCATGTTGTTATATCAAGCTATTACATACAGCTAGAACATATCAAAAGTAATTCTAGTCAAATACACCGGGCATTTATTGGGGTTAGATGGTTATATTCTGAAAGTTGATGTCCTCTTGGGGGGGGGGGGGGTAGTTTCCGATTTCAATAATTCCAATAATGCAAGTACTCATCCAAATTCTAATACCCTGCATTTGGGCACGTGCCCTAGATTCAGTGAGCCTTATTCGGAGAGATATAGGCAAAGTTTTGCTTTTCAATTCTGCTTTCAAGGTAAGGATCAATAGGGAAATGTAGATAAGGAGGATCAAAGTGGGATTGAACATGTATTACGGGAGGATACCTTGGAGATCCTACCTTGGAGGATAGCTTAACAACTAGTTTTTGGCAATTATTTCAGAAGTTCGAAAATGTTAGATACGACCTTCAGGCGTAATCAAAGAGTATGGGTAATTTATAAGGGTGGGAACCGGTGCTAGTGTTGGCAAAGAAACTATCAACACCATCTTGTGTTTGGCGAAACTTAACATTTTTTCACTGTAACAATAAGAACAATTTAATTAGTGTAATTGGTAAAATTAGGGTAATAATAACGTCTGATCTCAGTTACTAGCGAGAAAAATTATTACAGAGTTTGAAAAAACGCCAAGCGTCGCCAAATGCTAGATAGCGTTTGTAGTTTTTTTTAAGACACTACGTCGCCTGAAAGCGGTTTTGCCGAAAATAACCTTTTTTGGCGAAACTGAGTTACAAACTCTATTTTGTGTAAAAAAAAAAATATTCTCTCTCGAATGGTCTAATTGACATTGCTGTAAGACGTCTCTAACTGCCTGTATTTTGCAGTTCTCCTTTACCGAATCGCATTTTCTTTAAAGCGGTTTTGCCGAATCGCATACGGGATTATAGCATGGTCCGTTTTGTCGAAAGTTGCTGATTTGCTGAACGCGACCATGGATAAGAAGAAGACGATCTTTCTTATTTTAGTGAACATGATATAATTATCAGGCCTATGATTCATGTGGTCAGATTCATGTGTGTCTCAAAATCATAATCACAATAATGAGCTACATGATGCAAGACATCCTGATGAAGTATTCTGAGCCTGGTCACTCCACGATTTAGGAGGTTATTTGAAGCACAAGGAAGTCTTTTCGCTACTAGACTTCACAAATAAGCTTTTAATTGTTTGGCCCCGTGGCCCGTTTGTCATTATTCAAATGACCAAGCAGAAGTTTTTTATTACGCTAAAACGTTCAAATACTATAAATATAGATTAGTGCCATTTTCAAAGGCGAAATTATTACAGTTTAAGCAAGGACTGTCCAAATGGGTGTTCTACAAAACTTCGTTTGCAGCTACTACTCGTTCTGTAGCGCTGATTGCACCATAGGCTAGCCCAAGGAAGCCATTGCCCAATGTGTCAGCAGTGAATGTTGTGGAAAGGTTGCTGCCTCCTGTACCTTCAAGTACAGTAGTTGAGTTGCCAACAGAAAAAATAAAAGACGTAGAATCGCTTTACCGTTTCATGCCAACAGTAGAAGTGACATATATGAAAAGTCTTATTAGAAATTGTAACAGAGCTGAGGTACCTAGCACTTCGGCTGAAAACACAAGCGTGTCCCAAAGCAGCCTCTGCCGTTAATGCTCCGAAGGTTTAAACCAGAAATTGTTAATTGTCCAGTTAATTATTAAAATTTGTCTATCAGATGAAATACGTTTTGCCGAAAGTCGCATTTCCAATTCATGTTGAGCCAATTCCCTTTTGCCATATCTTACCTATGTTCCAGAATTTTCGAGCGGTTTTGCCCAAACTGGTATTCATTCCATTTTATTTCAGGAAAGGCTCACCTTAGGCCAATAAAAACAAACCCAACAATATAAGTGATTTTTCTTCTTAATTGTGAAAAAAAAATTGACACTCTAGCTGTAGCCGATTCTGAGATTCAAATGTCAAAATTTTCAAACTCGTTTTTCTCCCGCATTTGGAAAAACAGATTCGGCAAAACCGCTTTCAGGTGACGACTAGTGCAAGTTTTCACTCTTATAAGCTACATTTACTCTTTGGGCGTAATAGCGACAATTTTTAACTACGACAAATTGGATAATTAATATTTGGAGCTTTGGTTCAATAATTTTTGTATTTTTTAATGATATTTTTTTTTTAGTTTACAACGTTGGTTTAATCTATAACGTTGTTGTTATTGGTGGCTTTTGGTCAAGGTGTCTCTTACATTTTTAAAAAGATTTTGTAACGTATCTATATAAAGCTAAGTCTCAATAAAGAAAAAAAAACTGTCATCATTAGAAGGATAGGCGGATTGTAATTGAGCCGAAGTAAGGGTATTCTAAAGTAGAGAGATCCACCTCTGAGACGAAGTTCGAATAGCTTCGAATGCCTCTTCCATTTGTAAGTTTTCTTTTCTTATGGAGGGAGGAGTCAAGCTAAGGGATGAAAAAACAATTCGTTTAATTATTGTCAAGACAAACAGAAGTCGAACCTGCAAGTCCGGCTTTTTAACAAGTATCTATAGTTCTAGTATACTTGTAGTCAGTACACGTGATATATGTAAATAACAGTGTAGATGAAAATGCAGATGTATATAACGAATATAGTAAACAATGTGTTATTGTATTTTAGAGTTCTCGTGAGCAGCTTGGTATTGCTGAATTCGCTCGGTCTCTCCTAGTTATTCCGAAAATATTAGCTGTAAATGCTGGTCAAGATGCCACGGATCTGGTGGCGAAACTGAGAGCATTCCACAACTCAGCCCAAACGAAGCCCGAACATGCTGCACTTAAGTGGTAAGTGTGCGATTTTATTCCCTCTACGGTTCTGATAATAATGAATTGCTAATGCAACGGCGAGGAGTATTAGTGCTGAATATTTTGGAGAATCTTTGCGTGCTTAGTATATGTGGTATTCGTGTAATAGAAGCTGTAGATACAAGCTTTTAGTGAAGAACAGTGTTATTGTAGGAAGTGTATTGACCAAGTTTTCATGTTATAAACAAAAAGTGTCATTATTAAGCCATGTAAACCTAACTTTTACAAATATACGAGTAGACATAAAGGCTTCAGTGAAGGTAAGTCGTTATCATAATTAGCATTATGTAAGTGATAAATATTACTTATAAATACTCAGTTAGGTCTTCCCACGCCGGCTGACGAAGAAGGTGACAACAGTGCCTCTCCACGATGGCCGCTTCAATGCTTCAGATTAAAGATCTTCCATTGACTATCTGAACACGGTAACCTCTCTCTACAGACATTGACCTAGCGATGTCTTGTTGTACGCACATTCTGATACCGGGAGGGACACTGTACTAAACATCGTAAGGGAGTCCACCTTCGTCTATTT
>JAQQPU010019082.1:0-16839 GCA_029168905.1 Artemia sp. Kazakhstan ARC1039
AAACAAAAAACAAAAAAATAAATAATACATTGTGCCAACATCGTTCTTTATTTAGGCAGCGCGATTGCGCTGCCGATGATTTTTTTTTCCGGAGGCACTTTATATGGAAGGGGTCGTCGTAGAAACTTCAAAGGTGGCTCATTCGAATGAAAATCGAGAGTTTTATTGCCCTCTTGAAGGGTCAAAAGTGATTGGAGGACAACTAGCCCCTCCCCCACGCCTATTATTGCCCCAAACACATCCAATCAAAATTTTGAGATAGCCATTTTGTTCAGCGTAGTTGATTTCCAGATAGAAAATTTCTTTTTGAGGAGGACACTCCCCCACAACCCTCAGAGCAAGGGTTTTAAGTTATGCCCGGGGGCTATATAAGAATGATGTTGCAGCAATTATTTTTTCCTTTAGAGCAGGGCACTACATATCGAAGAAGTTGTCGTAGATACTTCGAAAAGGGCTCATTCAATTGGAAATTGGAGTGGCTTGTGCCCTTTCTAATAGTCGAAAATGATTGGAAGGCAACTAACACCCCTTCCTCGCCCAACATTTCCCAAAACACATCCAATCAAAATTTTGAGATAGCCATTTTGTTCAGCGTAGTTGATTTCCAGATAGAAATTATGTTTTTGAGGAGGACCCTCCCCCACACCCTTCAGGGCGAGGGTTGTGAGTTATGCCCTGGGGTATATAAGGTTTTTATAGAAGGTGTTGTCGTAGAAACTTCAAAAAAGGCTCATTCGATTGGAAATTCAAAGAGCAAGTGCCCTTTTTAATAGTCGAAAGTGATTGGAGGGCAACTAAACCCCCTTTTACGCCCACCTTTGCCCCAAACACATCCAATCGATATTTTGATATAGCCATTTTATTCAACGTAGTTTTAAGTTCTGGAAATTAGGTCTTTGAGGTTGACAACCCCCATAGCCCTCACGGCAAGGGTTGTAAGTTATGCCCTGAGGGCATATAAGGTTTTTTTTATAAACAGCATTGTCTTAGAAACTTCAGAAAGGGTTCACTCGATTGGGAATTTAAATGGCTAGTTCCTTTTTTAATAGTCGAAAGTTATTCTAAGGCAACTGACACCTCTTCCACGCCCACCATTTCCCCTAACACATCCAATCAAAATTTTGATATAGACATTCTGTTCATCGTAGTTGAAAGTTTTGGAAATTACATGTTTGAGCAGGACACTCCTCCCCTCAACAGTCTTCAGGGCAAGGGTTATAAGTTATGCCTTGGGGGCATATATGGTTCTTATGGAAGCAATGCTCATATAAACTTCAGAGAGGGTTCATTTGATTAGAAATTGAAAGTTCTAGTTCACTTTTTGAGCGTCAAAAGAAATTTTAGAGCACCTAGACCCCCCCTCCACTCCCTTTTTCCTCAAACCCATCCGATAAGAAATTTGAGATATCTTTTTTAAAATAATTCAAAGACCATATAATGAAAACTCCGGGGTCAACACAGCCCCCAAGGGCCCGAGGGCAGGTGTTGTAAGTTATGCTTACAAGCTATGAGATGTTGTAAGCTATGTGATTGGAGGGCAACTAGCCCTCCCCCCCATGCCCCTTTTTCCCAAATGCATCCAATAAAAATTTTGAGATAGCCTTTAAGTTAAAAATTACTCAAAAGTCAGATAACAAAAAACTCAGGTGTCGTCACAAACCCCCAGGGCCCGGGGGCAGGCGTTGTAAGTGGTGCCCTGGGGCATATATGGATCGTTTGAAAGGAATGCTCGTATAAACTTCAGAGAGGGTTCATTTTATTGGAAATTGGAAGTTCGAGCTCACTTTTTAATAGTCAAAAGAGATCCGAGGGCAGCTAGCCCCCCCCACGCATTCTTTTTCCAAACCCATCTGATGAAAATTTTTAGATAAACACTTTCATAAAAATAGTTCAAAGTTCAGATAACGAAAACCCTGGTGTCGACACAGCCCCCCAGGACCAGAGGTTGGCGTTGTAAGTTATGCTATAAGGGCATGGATAGTTCTTATGAAAGGAATGCTCGTATAAACTCCATAGAGGGCTCATTTGATTGGAAATTGAATTTTGATTTGTGAGATTGACGTTTTCTTGAAATCAGTTCAAAGGTCGGATAAAAAAAAATCTGGTGTCAATACAAACCCCCAGAACCCAGAGGAAGGAGTTCTTAGTTATGCCCTAAGGGCATGTATGCTTCTTATGAAAGGGATGCTCGTATAAACTTTATAGAGGGCTCATTTGATTGGAAATTGAAAGTTCTAGTTTAATTTTTAAGAGTCAAGAGAGCTAAGTGCAACTAGTCCCCCCCACGCTCTTTTTTCCCCAAACCCATCCGCCAAAAATTTTGAGATAACCATTTTTTTGGAAATTTTTCAAAAATAAGATAACAAAAACTCCCCCCAGGGCCCGGGGGATAGGCGTTGTAAGTGTTGTCCTGGGGGCGTATAAGGTTCTTATGAAAGGGATGTTCGTATAAACTTCAAAGGGGGCTCATTTGATTGGAAATTGAAAGTTCTAGTTCAATTTTTAAGAGTCAAAAGATATCCAAGGGCAACTACCCCCCCCCCCCCACACACACACACCCATTTTTTCCAATCCCATTCGATAAAAATTTTATAATAACCATTTCATTATAAATAGTTGAAAGGTCACACGAGAAAAATTCCTGTATCAACGACCCACCAGGGCCCGGAGGCAGGCGTTATGAATAATGCTATAGGGGCATATATATTTCTTATGAAAGGGATGCTTGTATAAACTTCGGAGAGGGCTCATTTGATTGGAAATTGAAAGTTCTTGTTCACTTTTTAAGAGTGAAAAGAGATCGGAAGGAAAAGTTCCCTCCTCCACGCCCTAAATGCAGATAGACAGATAATAATTTTGAGATAGACATTTTGTTTAAAAGAGTTCAAAGTTCTGATAACAAAAAACTCTGGTGTCAACACAGCCCCTCATGGCCTGAGGGTAGGCGTTGTAAGTTATTCCCTGGGGGCATATATGGTTCTTATGGAAGGGATGCTCGTATAAACTTCCTAGAGAGCTCATTTGATTGAAAATTGAAAATTGTAATTCACTTTTTAAGAGCCAAAGGTGATTGGTGGGCAGCTAGCCTCCCCCCACACTCCATTTATTTCTTCACAGAGGCATTTCAAATAGAAGGGGTCGTCACATACCCCCCCCCCTCAGGGTCCGGGGAAAACGTTGTAAGTATTGCTTTGGGGGTATATATGGTTCTTATGTAAGGTATGCTATCATAAACTTTGGGCGGTTTATATGATTAGAAATTGAAAGTTCTCGTTCACTTTTTAAGATTCTAAAGAGATCGGAGGGCAACTAACCCCCCTAGCAACGCCCTATTTTCCACAAACCCATCCGATAAAAACTTTGAGAGAGCCATTTTTTTAAAATAGTTCAAAGGTCAGATAACAAAAACTCCGGTGTCGACACATCCCCTCAGGGTCCAGGGAGCAGGCATTGTAAGCTATGTCCTGGGACCGTATATGGTTCTTACGAAAGGGATGCTCGTATAAACTTCAGAGAGGGTTCATTTGAATGGAAACTAAAAGTTGTAGTTCATTTTCTCGGAGTCAAAAAAGATCGAAGGGCGACTAGTCCCTCCCACCCTCCACGGCTTTGGGTGTATCGGATCGATAAACCCATCCGATAAATGTTTGTGGTGACCATTTTGTTAAAAACAGTTCTAACATCAGATATTAAAACTCCAGGGTCAACACAACCCCCCAGGGCCAAGGGACAGGCGTTGTAAGTTAATCTCTGGAAATATATATGGTTCTTATAGAAGGGATACTCATATAAACGTCAGAGAGGGCTCATTTGATTGAAAATATAAAGTTTTAGTTCACTTTTAAAGAGTCAAAAGACACCGAAGCTTAAATAGTCCCCACACGCCCTTTTTCCCCAAACCCATCCGATAAAAATTTCGAGATAGCCATTTTGTTGAAAATAGTTCAAACATCAGATAATAAAAACTCCGAAGTTGACACATACTCATATTTTCACTTTGACATTGTTAAATAGATATCAGTTTTGATGCTTTGATGAATATTTGATTTTTTTTAAATTGATTTTGAAATAAGGAATTTTTAAAGACCTGAATTTTTTTTGCAATAAAAAACGAACAAAAATTAATTTAAAAAAACTTCCCGAAAAATAACTTTTTCAAAGAAAAGTAAAAGCCTTAAAAAAACTTAAGCCCTATAGTAAAATTATATGCGTCTTGAACAGTCTTGGAAAGTTTAAACAACATCAAATTGAATATTTGATGTATAATTATATTAATTGTTTAAAGGTCCATCAGTTCTAGAATGTATTTCACTGTAATTGTAATTTTATTTTCAATGCTGTAAGAACTGGAAAAGAAAATATTTGTAATATAATTCGTTTTCAGTTAAGCGCCAATGACCCAGTAGGCTTTTGGTTTTTATTTACAGTTAGGAAAGGAGGCAATATCCAAACACTTGTTTGTACTGAAACTATATTCGTCATTAACAACTTTAAAAAGATCTAATAAATTAAACTTAATATTTGATGTATAATAATATTAATTGCTGAAAGGTCATCAGTTCAAAATGTTACTATAAGTTTAATGTTTATTTTCAATAGTAAGTACAAAAGAAAATATTTGTCATAAAATTGGTTTCCAGTAAAGCGCCAATGACGCAGTAGGTTTTAGACTTTTATAGTGGGAGAAGGAGGTCATACCCAAACTCTTGTTTGTAGAGATTTTTGTTCGTTTAAAGCTATATTTGCATATTCAATTTAAGTTTCACTCGTTTTAAGATTTATTTATTACTTTGCATTAATATCTATTGTATGTTTGTTTCCATTGATTGTTTGTTTAATTTCTGCAAAATATTTTTTTTCGTTTTAAGCTTGATTTTCATATTCAATCTAAGCATTACTCGCTTTAAGATCTATTTATTCATTTATATTATTAATTTTTTTGTATGTTTTTTGGGTTTGGGTTTTGGATTTCAAAACCCACAACCCAAACTTGTTTTGGGTTTAATGTTCGTTTTGGGTTTCATTTATTCTTTAATAGTAATTTCTGGTCGTTTTGAGTATGAATTTCAAAAGGTAATTGACATCTGCTGAGCTTTAGTTTAAAATGGCCTTTACTTTTCTTTGAAAAACCTATTTTTCGGAATTTTTTTTTTTAAATTAGCGTATGGAATAAATCATTCTTTTTTCTCCCTAGAATGACTTAGACCTTCAGTAGACAAGAATTAATTTAAGTTTCACTCGTTTTAAGATTGATTTATTACTTTGCATTAACATCTATTGTATGTTTGTTTCCATTGATTGTTTATTTAATTTAGCAAAATATTTTTTTTCGTTTTAAGCTTGATTTTCATATTCAATTTAAGCATTACTCGCTTTAAGATCTATTTATTCATTTATATTATTATTTGTTTAGTATGTTTTTGGATTTGGGTTTTGGATTTCAAAACCCATAACCCAAACTTGTTTTGGGTTTAATGTTCGTTTTGGGTTTCATTTATTCTTTAATAGTAATTTCTGGTCGTTTTGAGTATGAATTTCAAAAGGTAATTGACATCTGCTGAGCTTTAGTTTAAAATGGCCTTTACTTTTCTTTGAAAAACCTATTTTTCGGCATTTTTTTTTAAATTAGCGTATGGAATAAATCATTTTTTTCTCCCTAGAATGACTTAGATGTTCAGTAGACAAGAATGAATATGTTACAAAATTGAAACAAACTTTCTTAATGGTCACAGATGTACCACTCCAGGATGCCCCTCCCGTCAATGTCAACAAATTACGTACTAGTGAGGAAATCGGAGATGGAACCTATGATCCTCCATGCCCCCACACAGGCCAATATTCTGGTATTGGAAATACATAGGGGTTTTGTGCCCTACTCACGTTAATTTCTGCTAGTTTTGACTTTGACTCGGCTGTTTATTGTAATTCCTGTTCGTTTTCGGTTTCATTTATTTATTGATGCTAATTTGTAGTAGTTATACGCTTGGTAGATTATTTAATTTTATATTTGCTCATTTTTTTCAAAAAATATAGTAGTGTATGAAAACCGAAACTTTTGATCGACAAATCTGGGTCTGTTGAGGGGTGGGGGTTATTAGAGGTAAATTCAGGGGGCATACTAAATTTGAATCAATTTCTTATTTTAATATTTGTTTCATGTTTCTAACATTTTCTGGGGCTTATGGATCCAGGTTTTGAGAGTCTTAGAGATTGTTTTTTATATTCTAATATTTTTTTTTACATTTTTATTTTTTCCCGGATAAAGACGAATCCATAGAAATCAAGACCAGTCCGTAGAAATAAAGACCAAACTGTATAAATGGAGGCCAGTCTCTAAAAATCAGAACTTATCCGAAGGAATCAAGAGATCAATCGGTAGAAATCAAGACTAAACCATAAGAGTCAAAGAAATCCATAGAAAACAAAAAAATTTCGTAGAAATTAACACCACTCCGAAGGAATTATCGGCTTGGTCTTGATTTCTACGGATTGGTTTTGATTTCTACTGCTTGGTCTGGATTTCTATGGATTGCTCTGGATTTCTATGGATTGTACTTGAATTCTACAGTTTGGTCTTGATTTCTTCGGATTAGTCTCAATTTCTACGGATTAGACTTGATTTAGTCCATTTAGTCTTATTTTCTTTGGATTAGTCTTGATTATTACAAATTGTTCTTGATTTTTATGGATTAATCCTGATTTCTAGGGATTGAACATGATTTCTAGGGATTGTTCTGGATTTCAGCAGATTGGTCTCTTGATTTCTTCTGATTAGTCTTGATTTTTATGGGTTGGCATTGATTTTTAGGGGTTGGTCTTGATTTTTAGGAATTCTTCTGGATTTCTAGGGTCTTGTCAAAATTTCTTGGTTTTAATTTTATGGATTGGTCTTGGTTTTTGGTGAGTGGTGTTTTGCGGTTTATTTGTTTTCTTGGATTTCTTTTGAATTTTACGGCTTAGTCTTGATTTCTACAGATTGGTCTCTCGATTTCTTCGGATTAGTTCTAATTTCTACAGTTTGGTCTCGATTTTTACGGATTACTCTTGATTTCTATAGATGGGTTTTAATTTCTAGAGATTTGTCTTGATTTCTACAGACTGGTTTTTAATTTTACGGATTAGTCTAGATTTCTGCTTGAGTCGTCTAGATTTCAACGATTAGTCTTGATTTCTACGGATTAGACTTGATTTATTCTGTTTAGTTTGTTTTCTTCGAATTAGTCTTGATTATTATGAATTGGTCTTTATTTTTACGGATTTGTCCCGATTTCTACGGATTGGTCATAAGTTCCAGGAATTGTTCTGGAATTCTACGGATTGTTCTCTCAATTTGTTCGGATTAGTCTTGATTTTTAGAGACTAGCCTTGATTTCTACGGATTGGTCTTGATTTCTGCGAATCCGTCTGGGTTTCTATGGATTGTTCTGAACTTCTTGATCTTTAATTTTTCGGATTGGTCTAGATTTCGGTGGAATGGTTCTGATTTCTACGGATTAATTCTGATTTCGATCTATTTCTTAGAATTTTACTGTTCCGTCTTGACTTCTACAGATTGGTGTCTTAATTGCTTCCGATTAGTCTCGATTTTTAGAGACTGGCCTTAATTTCTACAGTTTGGTCTTGATTTCTACGGATTGTTCTTGTTTTCGATGTACTGGTTTTGATTTCTATGGATTGGTCTTTATACATGAAATTAATGAAAATGTAAAAAAAAATAGAATATGGAAACAAATCTCTCAAACCTCTCAAAACCTCGATCAGTAAACCCTAGAAAACGTTGAAAATATGAAACAAATGTTAAAATATCGAATTAAGTCACATTCATTAGGTCTCCCTGAATTTACCTCTAATGCTACCCCCTCCCCCTTCAATAGATCCAGATTTATTGATCAAAAGCTGTTGTTTTCATGCACTACTATATTTTTTTTTTTGACAAACATGAGCAACTATAGAATCAAATAATATTCCAAGCGTAAAACCATTACAAATCAGCATCAAAAATAAATAAAACCCAAAACGAACAGAAATTACAATAAATAACAGAGTCAAAGCCAAAACGAGGAAAAATTAGCATGAGTAGGACTCAAACCCCCTATGCCTTCCCAAGACCAGAACATTGGCCTGTGTGTGGGGCTTGGAGGACCATAGGTTCCCTCTCCAAATCCCTACCTAGCACGTAATTTCTTGACATTGGTGGGACGGAGAGGGGGTCCTGGAGTAGTACATATCTGACCATTACAAGAGTTTTTTTTCACTTTTTTAACATCTTAACTCTTCTATATTGAAAGTCTAAGTTGTAATAGAAACACACAAGATTTATTCCATATATAAAGCAACAAAAAATTTATATAAGAGCCATCAGTAAGGATATTTGCAATAAACTGATAAAATGGGGTTCATCCAGAATGATAGTGAAGCTTTGTATGCTCTCTTTCCTTTATACGAATCTTTTCTCTCATTCCTCGAAAAATGTGAAGGATTCCTGTAGGGGGAGTCTTCTTTTCTCAATATATTATTTTGCACTTCGTAAAATCCTGCTAGTAGAGTCTAGGTCCTTTTCCAAGAGTTTCTTTTTGTTTTTGAACTTTCTTTGGGGGTGGTTTTTCTTTCACATATACAAACTTGTTTCTCTCCATTCTCGGCTGGATCGCAAAAACCCGAGAAGCTTGGCTTTTGGTGGAGGTGGTGTGACTATGTACCTTAAAAATAACATCCCATTTTTGGCATATTCGATTCCTAGCGATAAGGATCGTTTCTTATTGGTACAGTCTATAATCCATCAAAGATGAAAATCATCGAACATCTGAAAAATTGCTTGGAATTTTTGAAGCAAAAGTTCCCTAAATCAGGCATAATTATCCAAGGAGACTTCAGCATTGATCATGACCCCTAGCTGAAAAGTCGTACGACTGATGCGAAATAACATCCCATTTTTGGCACATTCGATTCCCAGCGATAAGGATCGTTTGTTATTGGTACAGTCTATTTTCCATCAAAGATGAAAATACCGAACATCTGGAAAATTGCTTGGAATTTTTGAAGCAAAAGTTCCCTAAATCAGGTATAATAATCCAAGGAGACTTCAACATTCATCATGGCCACTGGCTGAAAAGTCGTACGACTGATGCGGAGGATGTAGCTCTGTTATACCTTAGTCTTGCTTACGGCCTAGAACAACTTTTTGAATTCGACACTTACATCGGCCTTCATGGATCATCCAGGCTTGATCTCTTCTTAACTGATCATTCGGATTCCTTTAGTGTTGAAAGCTATCCTTTTTCTAGTGACCACGTGACAGTTATAGCTCGTGGAAATCTCAAAATGCCTCCACCTGTAAAGCACGAGCGGATCATCAGGCAGATCACCGTACAGACTGGGATGGTATGTGAAACTTCTCATCGGCAAAGCCGTGGAGTACATTTTTAAAAGAAGCCCCACATAAAGCAGTGGCACTTTACGAAAAAGCGGTTACAGAGGCTATTGAGCAATTCGTCCCATCAACAACAGCAAAATTCTCATCTCGAGATAAGCCATGGTTCAATGCTAGTTGCAGAAATGAAATCAGGGCCAAAAAGAAGGCTCACAAGCAATGGCGTTCAACTGAATCCGAAGAGGACCGGGCTGCTTTTATTAGCGCTCGAAACAAGTCTGTTAAAGCTGTACGTCAAGCTAGAGTCAATTACAAGTACAAGTTTGTAGACAAACTGAAAACTACCCCTGCATAGCGGTGGTGGAGGTTCGTCAAAGAAGCCCTACCGTCATCTAAATCAACATCAATTTCCTCGCTTCAAGTTGAAGGGACGATGACCCAGTCAGGCCAGGAAAAGGCAGATTTTCTTGCACAAGCCTTTTCTAAGAGGTCTACCAACTTGATGAGGACGGAGTTTCCCCTCCCCCCTTTCCGCCACGAACAGATGCAAAACTCACCAGCGTTAACATAACTACTAGGAAGGTGCTCAGAACTCTAAGCCAGCTGGATGTCACCGAAGCTTCAGGACCTGACAAGGTTCCAATTTTCCTGCTTAAAAGATGTGCCCCTGAACTTGCTGGTTCTCTTGCCTCTGTCTTTAGAAAATGCTTTGCTGCGGGATTATTCCCGAAAGCCTGGAAAACTGCTCATGTGGTCCCTGTTCCAAATGCAGAGTCTGACCTTACTAATGTAGGATCATACCGTCCAATACGTCTGCTATGCTCCGTAGGTAAAGTTTATGAAAGCGTCATTAATAAGACCCTTACCTTGAGTCACATCTGTTGTTGGCAGTCACGCAATACGGTTTTCACAGAAAACGTTCTACGTTAGACTGTTTGATTGCACAGTATCAAGAGTGGGTTGAGCTCGTTTCTCAGGGACACGATATTCGCCTTCTCTCCTTTGAAATTGCAAAAGCCTTTGCTTGTGTATGGAACAAGGGACTTCTTTGTAAACTGAAAGCCTATGGAATTCATGGTCGACTATTTAACGTACTTGCTGACTTTCTTCGTCGACAATCATTGCAAGTTGTCCTCGATGGCTTCATATCAAAAGCAGACCAAGTTTTATCAGGAGTACGACAAGGAAGTATTCTTGGGCCAACTCTTTTCTTGGTGTTCCTAAACGACCTAGGGGACAACTTTGTGAAAAAAACCTCACCACTTTGCGGATGACACAACAATAAAAACATCAGTCGCAAAAGACGAAGATCCCAATGAACCCCACAAGGAGCTTCAGGCTAACCTGGTGAAAATTGAGTCGTGGGAAAACGCGTGGCTTGTAAGTTTCAACACATCGAAAACGAATGAGCTCTTAATTTCTAAGGCGCGTAATATGAGGGCTCATCCTGATTTGGTCTTCAAAGGAGAGGTAATAATGCGAGTTGATACACTGATCCTACTTGGAGTTAATTTCTGTACGGATCTCTCATGTACTGAGCATCTCAGTAAAATTAGATCCTCTTGCAACAAGAAATAAGGACTTATCCTAAGATGCAAGTCTTCTCCCTGATGATTCTATTCTGCCACTTTTCAATTCGTGCATCAGACCTGACGTGGAATATGCGTGTCCTCTCTTCGCTAGTGCACCAAAAAGCCACATCGCTCCACTCCAACATATTCAAAATAGAGCAGTGCGTGCAGCAACCTCTGGCAACACGAAAGCTAAAACTCCACAGCTGATCCAGAAATGTTTCGATGTGGCGACCATGTCGGTTCTCTATAAGCACTTGTATAGCCTTCCATCGGAGGAGCTATTGAAGCTCGTTCCTGATAAGGCAAAGCCCTTGCGATCAAATCGCCGAAGTACAGCTCGTCAGGACTACCTTGAGCACGTTACTCTCCGCTAAGAATATCTGAAAACGAGTTTCGCCCGGCGATCGGTTGCCACATGGAATAGATTGCCGGCATAGGTAATCCCGAAAAATCCTTCCCTTGACGCGTTCAAGAGTATAACACGTTCAAGGTATAACAAGTATGACGCGTTCAAGGTATAACAAGTACCTCAGTGTTAAAAAAAAGAGGTAACTAAAAGGACTAGCGGCAAATCATCATTTGTTATGGAGCCGTGAAGCCTGTAATAAAAAAAATACCTGACACTTTCCCTCCTAATCTTTTGTAGATTCTCTGCATTCACTCTACTGTTCATAAGTTTAAAGTTTACTGAGACAGTCTCTTCAGAATCAGTCGCGTTATGAAATAGACAATTACAGATGGTACAACCACAGTAAAAAGATAGTGTAATTTCAATTTTTCATCCATTATAGGTTAACTGATAAGGGTTTTTATTTTAATCAAACAAAAAAATAAATAAACCACCAGAAGCAAACTTGTTTAGGCTATACACCCTTAAAAAAACTGATATATACATCGCTATCAACAACGTAAAACAATAAATAAATAAAAAAGAAAAGAGAGAAAAAAAACTAGGCACAACCTCCTCCAACTTAGTGCAGCCCCAAAAATAAAAAAAAAACAAACCATAACTAATTATCACCGTTCTCTCATTACCACCCTCACACACCCACAATAAAAAATAACCAAAATAAAACTGAGAGACCCCTCAAGAAAAAATCACTAAGAAATATTATACTCACCAAAAGACAGATTTTAACCTACTCCTAAAACTAGCAATATTTTCATCAACTAATAATTATTTTGGAAAACTATTATAAAACCCTGGTCCCACATGACGGATAGAGAAGAATGATCCTCGAGTTAAAGCCTGAGGTCGTCTTATCTGGGATGCTGCCCTGGTTGAGTATTCACGGACATTACATCCAGCCACGAACATTTGACCGTAACATTGTGGCAATAATCCACGCTCATATTTAAACAAAAACAAAGCTGAATAAAATTTAAAACTCCGTGTAAAGGCAGAATTTGTCGTTCGAGATATCTCCTTCTCACTGATGCACCTTTTTTATCACCACAAAGCACTCTTACAGCTGAGTTCTGCATCGCACGAAGCGTAAGTAGATGTGTCGGGAAAGTACTCGACCAAACGACATTACAGTACAAAAGGTACGGGTGAACAGTAGAAAAATACAAAGACCTTATTACATCATAGGGGAAAAATTTCTTCAGCTTTCTCATAATCCCAACATTCCTTGCAATCTTACTACTTAACAACTCTATATGTGGTTTATAACTTAAACATTCATCTATCAGGACACCATGGTACTTGACAGTCTTTAGTCGCTGGATTGAAGGATCAACAAATCTAAGCTCATTAATCCATGGATAGTAATTGGGGTTTCTTCCGTAAAATAGAAACTGTGATTTATTGTTATTTAACCTCAGTTTGTTAGCTCTAGTCCATTTCCCAATTTGGTTCATACCCGTAATAAGCTTCTCCATGAATTGCATTTCCGTCTTCACTGCCACTGTAAAATGCGCATCATCCGCAAATAGCGCAATAATTAACTTTATGGTTTCACTGACGGGAAAATTCAGTTCAAACGACAAACCCTCCACAGCTCCGCACAAATCATTAAGGTTACTTTGAGATTGGCAGTGTGATGCCCTGAAACACAAGGGCCTTTTAGGAAACATACAATTTCAATTAACTATAGGCTCATGTCGGGTGATTTTTTTTTTATTTTCATGGATGGTCTCCATGAAAAGCTCAGAAAGGTAGTTTTTAATAGAACTTCTCACTCCGAATTCCGATTTTTTGCAATAAATTTATAAAGCATACTAAGGAAACCCAATTGTATGATTCAAAGATGTTCCACGCAATCAGAGATGGCCAGTCCTGTTTAGAAATGGCTGTATCCATGAAAAGTTCAATAAGTATTTCTTAATAGGACTTTTCACATTGAATTCCGATTTTTTTTAATGGGGTAAGAAGGGTCATATGGCCAGGAATCGCATGGGCCATCCGCATAGCGCCACAGTGGTGTGAACTCCCTTGGAGTATCACGATCTAACAATGAAATAGAAATTCCCGCTGTTCAAATTAAGAATCTGTGAGGGTATTCAAACGTCTGAAAACACTTAAGTGATGATGCCAGGTGTCACACGGAACCATGGACCAGCCACATAGTGCCACATTGGCGTGAACTGCCCTGGATTATCAAGATCTGACTATGTAATGGAAAGTTCCACTGTTCAAGTAAAAACATCTGTCAGAATATTAAAAACATCTGAAAATCCTTAAGTGATGATGGCGAGTGCCACAAAGTGCCATGAGTCACAAGAAGAAACGCTATTGGGAATTTTCTTTCAAGTTTTAACGTTCAATTTTAGTATATATGTTTTATAAGGCTATTTTTGTTTCAGAAGACACGTTATTGGGAATTTTTCCTTTAAATTTAAACGGTCAATTTTAGTTTAAAATTAAACGGTCATGGTTTATATAGCTATTTTTGTAGGACAATGGCGGAAAATGCCTTAGGAACGATTATATGTGCCACAAAGAGCCATGGGGCAGCCATAAAGTGCCACAGTGGCGCTTGAACTGTGTTCATGATTAAAAATCGAAGAAGATATGCAAATCAATGCTTCAAAGTCTGATTTTGCTCAAAACACGACGAAAAAAAAACAACCAAATCCATGCTTCAAAATGATTTCCGTTTACTTAAAAATATGGGTGCGTGTGACAAAAATTGGATTCTTGCTTGAAATAAAATGCAAGGGGCACTAAATGTCACGTGCCAAAGGCAGTCATGGTCCATGAATGGTAATTCATTTCTTGTTATCACATCTAATGGTTTCATCATTTGCATCAATGGTGTATTCCCACAGAAAATTAGAATAGGTCTTACGTTCGTAATAAAATAGAATTACAAATTAAAAGCTCATCTTACGTTATCACTTGTAAAAAAATCTTTTTACTGGTTTCACAAATAATCTTAGTACGTGTCCATCGTTCCCTTGAATTTCCAAAGCGCGTGTGAACAATAGACCAAATGAACAATAGTATCTATATTTAACCATCACTCTCACTTATATTCACATAACTGTGATGTAATATCCACGTTTGCGTCATATGTAACACAATAATATCCCCTAAACCTATTTCCGGTATTCGATTTCTCCCTTCCGTGGGAATTATTTCCCAAGGTATAAAAAACACGCGACCCATAGCTTGCGGAGAAAGCGAATAGGGGGAAATTGGCATCAAGATCATGAAGCATATTGCATAGAATCTATTCCCAAGAACGTAATAACAACAATAGCTTGTTGGCTCAGTTGACTAAGGTGTCACTCCATTGAAAAGCTCTGGTCTTACTTTCGATTCCGACACAAGACAAAAACTTTTGATGACGGATTATTAAGTTCCCCTGAATCAAAACACGTTTTGCTTAAGCGGCTTGGGTAATGCCTTAATAAAATATCTCGAAGAAAAAAGAACACCTTACAGAAAAAAATAATATCTCGAAGAAAAGAAATCACGAAGAAAAACAACATCTCGAAGAAAATGTCTTGAAGAAAAAAAAAACATCTGAAAGAAGACAAAACATCTCGACATAAAAAATTTCAAAGAAATGTCTTAAAGAAAAAAAATATCTCGAAGAAAAAAAAATAAAAACTGCTTTTAAAGTTACATAACTATGATGTAACACCCCCGTGTGTGCAATGCGTCATCCTCAGTTACATTCGGGGATTCTCCACTTGACTAGCGGCCCGTAAGCTCATCAAAACAAGCTTCGCGAGATTACGTCATCCTCAATGAATTCCCATTGGTAAACAATTAACTATTACGTAACAACGAGGTGCACGCAATTGATCAATAATAACCAGGTGTACATAATAGATCAATAATGAATAATACTTGCTGGATGCTAGGGTCTGATCGGAATTAGTTGCTAGGGCTTTGCATAGGTAAACAATTAACTATTACATAGCAATCATAAGAACGCCTATAGTATTAAATTCAAAACAAGTGTCGTTGACACGTAAAATTACGTCATCCTTAATAAATTTGCATACGTTAAATATAACCTCCCCTATAGTATTACGTAACAACCAACTGTGCGCAATAAATCAATAATAAATAATACCTCCTGGTTGTTAGGCCCCAGAACTGGTTGCTACGGCGCAGTGATCGGAGTATTGCCCCTCTCACTAGTAGTATGTTAACTTATACTTTGCTCGGTGCCATGGCAATTCCCATGTTATTTGCTTGGCTTATGTTCCTTCCAAGCTATTCTATGTCCCTTCCATTGTTATTCTATGGGACCTCTACACGTGATTAAACACATTATGAAGCTACGTTCTATTTGCTCATGCTCCGTTGGTACCATTCCAAACGAGCGGGGATTCCCCTCCTGTTCCTAAACATTGTAAAAAAGATATCAGTATGAATGTGGATTCCCCACACAAATTTGTTTCAACTCCAAGTTTTTCAACCAGACTGGTTTTTTCGAGCTGACACCTGTTTTTTAGACAGCCAATCAGAGAACTGCTTACATATGATTTTCCCTTTGCATAACAATTCGTCATTGAAATTCCGTATAAAATGTTCATGCACTATAATTTCATTTCCATCATGTTTTAACATATCGAACATAGTACACTGAATTTTATTAACTTTGAAAACAATGGATATTTCATTTGTCAATGTGAGTATAGTTTACTGAATTTCTTAGATAAAAAGCATGTATTTCCAGATAAAAAAATCTTTTTTCCAGTAAATTCAAATTTCAGGGGGACTTAGCCCCCCCCCTCCAACAATACAAAACCTTAAAATATGATGAGTATATTCGATAGAAAACGACAAGTATGCTTTTTTCTATTATGCAAAACAAAAAACCCCTCCCTCATTGTTTTGTTAGGAGCATAATTCTGTACTTTTACATATCTCGTTCAAAATGTGGCTTTTCCCAATTGTGTGTGTGTTTAAGATATTCCGTCTTTTTCCGATCTACCTAAAGGCATCTGTGTCTTATGATGTTAGCGAGAGTGACAATTTCCAAACAACCTTATTTTATGTTCATTATCTAGAACTATTTTTACCACATGCCAAAGCATAGTGCCAATAATTTCCTTGAGAAAATAGATTCTTGTTGTGGTCAATTAGGCGAGAATGAAGCCTTTGAAATGTGATATGTGAGTGATATTTGAACAATGTCATCAATTTAAAATAGGGTCTAGCGTTACCGTACACTAAACTCGGAATTGACTTTATAAGGCACATTATTTTATGGAAAGATGTTTTTGAAATCCCCCTTCCCCCCAAACTCAAAATTTTCCAAAATTTTACTTTAGAAGCATTTTTAAATATTTCTAAAGCGCTAAGACATAGACTCCTAAAAATATCGGAATCGGCTTTATAGGCCAAATTATTTTATGGCAAGATGTTTTTGAAATCCCCCTACCCCCCAAACTCAAAATTTTATTTTAGAAGCCTTTTTAAATATTTCT
>JAQQPU010019083.1:3120-16838 GCA_029168905.1 Artemia sp. Kazakhstan ARC1039
AAGCTGAATTCCAGGGGGGGGGGCAAACCTCGTCTAATTGGCACTTTTAATGCTTTATAATAGAAAAATCAGAACAAAAATATAAAAAAAATGCAGCATCATTCAGCCAGGGGGGGGGGGGGGGGGCAGGTCCCCCCCCACCTTAGGGGCGCCAATGTAGCTCTCTTTCTTATTTTTGCTAGTTTTATCTTATTCTTGTGTTAAGAGGCAGGTAAATGTTGTATAGGCAATACCACCGAGGTACACCAGCCCTTTTTCCAGCATGAAACCTCATTAGACAGCTAGGAACAAAAGTCCAAAACTGGATATCTAGGCTATCCAATAGTAAGATTAGGCGGCAGAAAAAAAATGAACTGAATTGAATTATCCAAAAATATAGAATATCATAGGCAGTGCAATCGCGCTGCCTAAGTAAAGAAAGATATTGGCACAATGTTTTTTTTTTCCATTAAACCTGGGCACTTCGTATCGAAGGATTTGTCGTAGAAACTTCGAAAAGGGCTCATTCGACTGGAAATTGGAGTGGCTTGTGCTCTTTTTAATAGTCGAAAGTGATTGGAAAGCAACTAACACCCCTTCCACGCCCGCCATTTCCCCAAACACATCCAATCAAAATTTTGAGATAGCCATTTTGTTCAGCGTAGTTGATTTCTAGATAGAAATTAGGTTTTGAGGAGGACTTTTGAGGAGGTTGCAAATTATGCCCTGGGCGCATATAAGGTCTATATAGAAAGCGTTGTGGTAAAAACTTCAAAAAAGGCTCATTCGATTGGAAATTCAAAAGGCTTGTGCCCTTTTTAATAGTCGAAAGTGATTGGAAAGCAACTAACACCCCTTCCACGCCCACCATTTCCCCAAACATATCCAATCAAAATTTTGAGATAGCCATTTTGTTCAGCGTAGTTGATTTCTAGATAGAAATTAGGTTTTGAGGAGGACACTCTCCCACGGCCCTCAGGGTAAGGGTTGCAAATTATGCCCTGGGCGCATATAAGGTCTATATAGAAAGCGTTGTGGTAAAAACTTCAAAAAAGGCTCATTCGATTGGAAATTCAATAGGCTAGTGCCCTTTTTAATAGTCGAAAGTGATTGGAGGGCAACTAACCCCCACTCACGCCCACCTTTACCGCAAACACATCCAATCAAAATTTTGAGATAACCATTTTGTTTAACGTAGTTTAAAGTTCTCGAAATTAGGTCTTTGAGGATGACAAACCCCCCACATCCCTCAGGGCAAGGGTTGTAAGTTATGCCTTGGGGGATATAAGGTTTTTATAGAAAGCGTTGTCGTAGAAACTTCAAAAGGGGCCATTTGATTGGAAATTGAAATGGCCAGTGCCCTTTTTAATAGTCAAAAGTGATTGGAAGGCAACTAACACCACTTCCACGCCCACCATTTATTCAAACATATCCACTCAAGATTTTGAGATATCCATTTGTGCAAAGTAGTTTAAAGGTCCAGAAATTATATCTTTGAGGATGACACTCCCCACAGCCCTCAGGGTAAGGATTGTAAGTCATGCCCTGGGGGCATATAAGGTTTTTATTGAAAGCTTTGTCGTGGAAACTTGAAAAAGGGCTCATTTGATTGGAAATTCAAAGGACTAGTGCCCTTTTTAACAGTCGGAAGTGATTTGAGGGCAACTAACCCCCTTCTCACACCCACCTATCCCCCAAACACATCCAATCAAAATTTCTAGATAGCCATTTTGTTCAACGTAGTTAAAAGTTTTAGAAATTAGGTCTTTGAGGATGATAACCCCCTTAGAGCCCTCGGGGCAAGGGTTATAAGTTATGCTCTGGGGCATATACGGTTTTTACAGATAGTGATGTTATAGAAACTTCAAAAAGACCTCATTTGATTGGAAATTAGAAGGGCTTGTGCCCATTTTAATAGTCGAAAGTGATTGGAGGATAACTAACACCCCTCTCACACCCACCATTTCCCCAATTACATCCAATCAAAATTTTGAGATAACCATTTTGTTCAACGCAGTTGAAAGGTCCGGTATTATGTCTTTGATGATGGTAATCCCCTCACAGCCCTCAGGGCAAGGGTTGTAAGCTCTGTCCTGGGCATATAAGGTGTTTTTTTTTTATAGAAAGCGTTGTCGTAGAAAAGTCAAAAAAGGAATCATTCGATTGGAAATTGAAACAGCTAGTGCCCTTTTTAATAGTCGGAAGTAATTGAAGCGCAAGTAACCCCCTCTCACGCCCACCATTTCCCCAAACACATCCAATCAAAATTTTGAGATAGCAATTTTCTTCAACGTAGTTGAAAGTTCTGGAAATTAGATCTTTGAGGATGTGAACCCCCCCCCCAGCCCTCAGGGCAAGGGTTGTTAGTTATGCCCTGGGAGCACATAAGGTTTTTATTGAAAGCGTTGTTGTAGAAACTTCAAAAGGGCTTATTCGTTTAGAAATTGAAAGGGCTAGTGCCTTTTTTAATAGTTGAAAGTAATTGGAGAGTAACTACCGCCCCTCTCACGCCCACCATTTCCCCAAACATATACAATCAAAATTTTGAGATAGCCGTTTTGTTTAACGTAGTTGAAAGTTCTGGAAATTAGGTCTTTGAGGATGACAACTCCCTCACAGCCCTCTGGGCAGGGGTTGTAATTTATGCCTTGGGGGCATATAAGGTGTTTAAAGAAAGCATTGTCGTAGAAACTCAAAAAGGACTCATTCGATTGGAAATTGAAGGGGCTAGTGCCCTTTTTAAAAGTCGAAAGTGATTGGAAGGCTTGACATTTTTATAGTGAAGATCAATGTTGGTACAATGTATTATTATATATATATATATATATATTTTTTAGACCAGATCACTTCGTATCGATTGAGTTGTCGTAGGAACTTCGAAAAGGGTTCATTCGATTGAAAATAGAAAGGGCTAATGCCCTTTTTAATAGTCGAAAGTGATTGGAGGGCAACTAGACCCCCTCCCCCGCCTAACCTCTCCCATTTGCGCATTATGTTTAAAAACTAAATGTTGCCTTAAGATTAAATCAAAATGCACTGTTAATGCTAATTCCCAATAAGGCATCTCAGCAGTATCCCAAGAACAACTGAGGGTATTATGTTCAAACTTTTGGGGCTACTTCTGCTCTTAAAATTTAACCAAATTAAAATAGCATAAGTGTATCCAAGGTATCAAAGAAAGTAAACAGATTTTTTTTTGCGAATGGTATCAAGTTTTCTATTTCAGATCAACTAGAGGAGGTATGAAACTAAATTAAACACTACTATTTGTGTCCGGATTTTTAAAAGTTTGTATGCTGTTAAAAATTGCTGAAAATTTTTCTCCAGCATACAAATAGCAGGCCAAACTATAAAGTCTTTAAAAAAACGAAAAGATTTAAATTATTATTTTCGTTTTCTCTGAAAAGACTATGTCAATATAAAAAGAAAAAAAATTAATTAAAAAAAACTTTCCACAAAATAAGTTCAAAAAAAAGTAAAGAACTCCATTAAACTAAAAATGAGCAAAAATAAAATCAAATAATCACCAAGCGTGAAACTACAATAAATCAGCATCGATAAATTAATGAAACCCAAAACGAACAGAAATTACAATAAATAACCGAGTCAAACTCAAAACGAGCAGAAATTAACATGATTAGGGCTCAAAACCCCTATGCCTTCCCAAGGGCAGAACATAATTTGCACTTTACTGAAAAAAATACAAATGAATATGCATTGTCAGTTTAATATACATATACTAATATGTATTAATCAAAATGTTAATATTATTTTATTTATCAAAGTTATAAAAGTAAAAAACATTTGGATTTTGCAGTAAAGTGCAAATTATGTTCTGGCCTTGAGAAGGCATAGGGGTTTTGAGCCCTATGTGTTACCAAATTGAAAAGGGTGGTCTTCTATGAAAGCTGAAATGTTTCTTTCCTTAAAACATTGTACCCTTTACTCTAGTTGAATTAAAGCCAGACATATTGTTATAGGAAAAATTGAATATTCAGACTCTCTGGGAAGGACTCTTTGGTTTGAGTTCTCTCAAGTTGAATACAGAAGCATTCAACTTAGCAAAATTGCATGTTTCATATTAATAAAACAAAGCTCATGCAAATTATAAACCGAGCCGTTTCCCAAGCTAACTGTTAAGTTTAAAAAAAAAATCATGTCTAGACAGGATTCTTAGTGTTCTTAAGATTTTAGTTACACTACCTGATTTTTTTCTACTGTTTCCCTGACTCAGTTAGTTTTCCCTGACTGGTCAGCAGACTTTCTAGGGTTCAATTATGACCACAGTAGGTATCTATACCTTTAATTTTCGTAAATATATGACAATTTACATCAAGAAGTGTGGATTATTGACAAAAATATTCGGAAAATAGCAATAATTGGGAAACTACACATGGCTGTATATGCTGCAATGATTAAATAAGGGTCTAAAACACTATCTCTTAGGTAGATTTGCCTCTAGATTTCACAAGAGACCTTCCTTGCAAGTTGGGTTGAGGGGTTTAGAGCTTTTATCGATTTCTGTCTTTTCCGATTTGGATATGTATCCCATTTTAGACGTCTACCCTTAGCTGACAGATGGGTACCCTGCCTAGATGGTGAGGAATCTGTACTTTATTTTCAATGTGTTGTGGCCGAAAATTTGAACTAGTGTACTCGCATGAGCAACACTTTTATTCTTGGTCTTTCTCTTGAGAAACTCTTTGTTAGCCCCACGAGCTCTAGAATAGAGCTAGGCAGGCTGTTTCTATATGGTTACTGTTCCAAAGAATATCACATTTTTTTTAAAATAACTGTAACAAATTTGACGGATAATTTTATTTTTTTATAATTTCTTATTTGTGGCCAGACCAGTCTACAAATTAGTCATATAAAAAAAGAAAAAAAGCTGACTTGAGTTCCATTATTTTTTTTTTTTTTTTGCCCAGTAAAAATCTTGTCCTGATGCTGTAAAGTTTAATTCAGCAACTCACTGCTGAATTTTTCTGTTTTCGGTTCAAACAAAATGCAACCAGCCATTCTGGGCCATTCGATGCTAATTTTCAAACCCCTGATTAATAGATGTAGTGTGTCTGTTTGGGGGGGGGAGGGTTCATATATTTAGAAAAGGGTATACAGTCAAACCATGCGTAGGTAAACCAACCTAGGTATGCAGCTGTTTTGAGCTATGAAATTACTCTTCAACTGGAATAAAAATAGTGATACTGGGGAAAATAAGGAAAGGACAAACCATAAACTGCCGCACTTATTAGTCTATGAATACAGCAAAACAAAAAAGAAAAGGCAATGCTTCTATACCTATTGAGTGGGCTGCATATGTTCTTTAGTTTAGTCTCAATTCGATTTTATTTTAATTTTTCCTATAATAGTGAATTAGTCCGTTCTATTTTCACCATTCCTTACTAAACTTTTTTTTTTATTGTAGATCATGAAGATCATACCGCTTGAAATTAAACCGGAGAGAAGTTCACTGTCTGCTAATGCAAGAAGGACCAGGAAAGTAAATGAAAATGAAAAATCTGACGAATCCAACTTATCTGATAGTGATGAAAATGAGAGAGAAATAGAAGCCCAGAGATCAGATCGTGAAATAAACATTGAAAGCGTTATGGATGAAACAGATCCAACACTGGTATAGCTCGGGTATCATGCAATCGTTCAAACTCCATGAATGAAAAACTAGGTGATCTTATTTCTCATCTTATTTCGGAAGATGGAAATTTTGCTGGTATCGAGAATGTGGGTAAAAGGTCAATAAAACGCCTAGGAAAAGTGCTGTACCAACAGAAGTTTAGGGACGAATGGTTACAAGATAGAGAACTGGAACATTCATTACCCGGTGTCCTCTTGATTCGAAGTCAGCTTACTGCAAATATTGGAAAACACGGCTGAAAGGGAGTGTGTCTGTTCTTAAGAAACATGCTACATGCTAAATTCATGTGAAAAGTGTAAACGCTACCAATTTAGAAGTTCATCTAGATCGTTTCACTTCCGCAATTTCTGCAAAACAACTGCACGCAAACAAAGTTGCGAATGCAGAGCTACGTTTAGCCACCTACTTCGCTGTAGAAGACCTTCCTTTTTTGAAAATGAACTCCCTGGAAAAGCTAGTTAAAGTCTACTTTCAGTGACTCGAAAATTGCATCTTGTATCAAGAGAACCAAAGCAACTTCGATTATCTCCAGCGTAATTTCTTCATATGAAACAAAACTTATATCGAAGGAACTGAATAATGATTTTTTTTTTCTGATGGACGACAATTCGACAGATCACTCGACAAAAAAGAGCCTAGTGTTGATAGCAAAGCATGTAGATGAAAACATGGAAGTAAAGGAAGAAATTTTTTGGGTTGCTTGAGGTGGGTGATGCCAGTGGGGAGGACCAGAGGAAACTGATCACCCATTTTTTGATCGCCATCAATGTACCAATTTCCAACTTAATTGGTATAGGACTTGACAATTCTTCTTTAAACATGGGCAAAGACATAGATTCAGTCACCCTTTTAGCGCAAAACGTCCCTGGACTGGTTATACCTGGTTGCACTTGCCATAGTATTGCACTATGTGCTTCCGCAGCGGTGAAACAAATCCCTAATGAAGTGAAAGCTTTTTGCGGGTTGTGCCTCTGATGGTACGATTTGCAAAGATAGCTTTCAGAACCTGCAAGACGAAGGGAGAGACAATGAAAATGAGAGAGGCATTACACTCTGAATAGGAAGAGCTCCCGTCACGGAGGAAAATGATTCTCCTTCACGTTTCACAGTCGGACCTCGAAAATCCGTGCAAATTTAGGAAAGTTTTGTCCCTTTTTAAAGACGATGCTGGAAACGAACTTTTTCCATACTTGCCCAAGCTCTTTCTGACTCTCTTCAGCTTGCCCCATGCAAGTGCTGCAACAGAGAGACAGTCTCGATTTTGTCGGTCATCAAAACCAGGAACCGGAATAGGCTAAATGTCTCGACTGTTTTGACCGTGATGAAAACAAAGCAACTTGTTCTCTGGTCGTCAAGTGGAGTAAATGACTGGGTGAACCCAAGCGATTTGACTCGGGCTACCAAGAAATGGAAACAGGTAGATCCCTTCAGTCAGAATTTGACATTAGTGGATACTTGAAATTCGGATTAGGCCGAGGACGATTAAAGCCTTTTAAGTGCGATTATTGTGACTACATGTTTTTCTTCTTAATTTTCAATTTATATGATTTACCTGACCTGAAGACTATTGACACAATGGTATTTTTTTTAACTAATTATTGCATGTTATATAAGTTTCCTTTTTCTTGGCAGTCCTAGTCCAATCTGAGGTGCACTTTTTATTTGACATATTGTTACGACTAAACTGGTAGCCAATTACGTCACTTCCGGTTTGAAGTGACATATATTGTATTGGTTTTTGGTGCCCTTGAATGTGAACGAGAGAGAATCCAGGAAAAATCAGTTCAGATAAATACTGAATTAACTGCTTTAAAACCTGCCTGAAATCTTTGTAAGCAGCTTATCCCGAATTTAAAGACAAACCCAATTAGTGTTTTAAACTGGCAAATTTCCTCTTTAAAATTCAAAATTGAAGGGTTTGGATTTCAAACCTAAAAATGGAAACTGGGGGACAAATTTCAAGAGCTGTCACCTTCAAACACACCTCAGATTCTAAGCACTCTCTCGCCTGAATTATTTCGTGAATATGAGTTGTAGCTGTTTTCCTTCGTTGATTGTTTTTACTTTTTCAGTATATCTGAATTTTATGACCTGAAGGCTATTAATAAATTTAAAGCCAGGCTTTACCAGCAGAATTTCTAGAATCCAAGATTCCAGACTACTGTTTGACGTCTTGCATACACCGAATCTGGAATATGAAGTCTATCCAGTAGTACATCCAAATAATCCAATAAAAGGAATTTTTGAACTTATAGGTTTCTGGAATTGTCAATCGTACTATGACGGAAGAAATCTCTGAAAGTCTGGGAACCAGAATATAATATTCCAGAACCAGAATTATAATATCAGTTGTTTGTTTTTTTTTTTTGTTTAGAAAAAATTTTACAGCAGCAACATTTTAAGAAATTTAAAATAAATTTCTGGTGAACTATTATCTCAATTAATCAGTAGTTGTACCGAACCAATCCTGCTCAAATCATCCTCAGGGCCAAACTGTGGTGTTTCTTTTGATCCTGAAATTTTCCCCATTGTAGAGTGCAGACGGTTTGTTATCATTGTTTTATCCTTTCTTGTTTTAGTTTTGTTTTAGTTTAAAGCTTTTTCCAATAGGCAATGATTAGAAGTCCTCACAAAAAAATGTCTCCCCAGATCCCACCCCAAATACCAGGGAAACTGATACCCATCCTGGCGGGTCAAGCTCACTATCTCAAAGTTCCCATGATAGCTCCAATTCTGAGAATAGGACAATGATCAGTGTAGGGGCCAATGTCACTATAAATGATGATAATGGGTTTCAAGAGGTCCCTTCTAGAAGCTCTAAAAAAGAAAAAAATCTCCCTAATCAAAAGCATTTCCCCTCTCCCTACCCAAGATCCTCCCTCCCAAAATTTTGGAATTTACCTTAAAATTTCTCCTATTACCCCCTTTGAAATAAAAAAGATTACTGCAATAAGAGTTGCAATTTTCAAATTGCTAAAATCAATGTTCTCTCTTAATATTCACCATGATGGATCTCAGCTAATAGCTGTCCAAGATCAGAAATCAGCAGACACAATAATCAACCTAAAATCCGTTCTGAATACCCCAATTAATGCATCTAAATGGAACCCAAAACAATCCCCAACAAAAATAGTAGTTTATAATGTCCCCCCAGAAATGCCTATGCAGGAGTTAAAAGAAAGGCTCTCAGATAGGGCTGGAAACACAATCCCAGTTGAAGATGTTACCCAACTTGGTAAACCTAACTCTAATGGCCTAAAAACAAGTAGATCCTTCTTATTTACACTGAAGGAAAAAATTAACATCCCTGAAAAGTTATTCCTATTTGGGCAAATGAAACCACACAAGGAATACAAACCAAAGTCTATCAAGTGTCAGAAGTGTCTCAAACTGGGACACACAACAAACAAATGCAATGAAATTCTTCTAGAGTGTAGTAATTGTAAAGCATTCCATCCTAAAGAGTTGACAACTTGCAACAACACTCAGCCTACATGTATCAATTGCAAAGGCCCACATGAATCTACCAATAAATCACCATGCCCTGCATATAAGAAAAGAGCACTAACACTCCAAATAGCAACAGAGAAGGCCATCCCATACCCCTTTGCAGCAATGGAAGCAAATGCTGCCCAACAATACCAAATAAAGCCAGTAGTTAAACCAACCAAAACCCCCAAGTCAACCGCCCCCAATGCATCAAGTGCCCCGTATAAAACACCATCCTCTAATCCCCCTAGCTCACATCCCTATCAGAAGGAATCACCAAGTCAACAAGCCTCCTTGTCCGGTGAGATGAGGTCAGCCTGGCCCCCCCTCCCAAGAAGAAACAAATCAGAAACACTACCAGGAATTAATCCCTTAACTGACAAACAGGATGCACAACCAAACATGCAATCCCCAAATATATGCTTATTCATTCTAAACTGTAATGCAGTTCAGGCCATGAACATACATCAACAACAGAAAACAAAAATCATTGCAGAATTGGCAAAAATCTACATCCCTGATGATATGCTCATTCAAGCAAAAAAAGATCTTGCTTTACTTTTAACAAAACTAAACATTGATACAAAGTCATATGAAAAATAAATCAACAACACAACACATGTCAATACTCCAGTGGAACGTAAGATCACTCACAGAAAATAAGCTAAATGAACTAATATCTTTTATGAATAACAATTCCATTAATATTGCTTGCCTCCAGGAAACTCATTTAACCCAAAATCAACAAATTAAGTCTCTGGGATATACTATCCTGAGAAAGGATAGATCATCAGAGAGAAAAGGATGTGGAGTAGCTTTATTAGTTAAAAATAATATAACATTCTGTGGAATCAATTTTCCAGATTTTGCAAATGATGTTGATGCAATTGGTATCAGTGTTTGGCTGAATAATACAAAAACCCACAAAATAAGCTTTAATAACCCTAATGGCCAATACTACAGATGCCATGTATTTCTTTAATTATATGAATAATTCTAATATGTTAAAAAATATCATTATTTGTTGAGATTTCAATGCCCACAGCCTTTTGTGGGGGAATAAACCAGCAAATAAAGCTGGTAAATTGATTGAGCATATTACTTCAAATAATAATGAATTAGCTGTTGCTACCCCTCCAAACCTGAATACATATTTCAACCCCAAAAGTGGCAGATTCTCCACAATTGACCTACAAATTGTGTCATTAAATATTTTGAATAAAATTTATATAAATAAAATTGATAGTTTATGTACTGACCACTTTGCTATAGTTTGCTCCTTAAATGAACCTGCTGAAACTCTATCACAAACCTCCAAATATATCAACACTAAAGCAAATTGGTCTATGTTCCAAAATAAGCTAAATGATGAAATTACAAGTTTCACCCAAGATTCATGCATTTCAAACACAACAGTTGACACACATGCTGAAGTCTTGACATCTTTACTAATAAATACAGCGAATCATGCTATCCCCAGGACAACACCCAAGAAAACCTTCCCTAAACACATTCCTAAAGCAGGGTGGACAAATGAGTGCCAAAATAAATGGAGAATAAAAAAGGCAGCTAGGACAGAATTCATAAAAAACCATCACCTACTACATATTTAAAAAAATTACAAGCAGAATCAAATCTAAAAAGAACTATAATAGATGATAATATAAATACTGGAATAATTTTGTAAATAATCTCTCCAGAGAAACACATGAGCCAATTACACATAAAGTCATAAGCCACATCTGTTTGAAAAAGACTTCCCCCAACCCACTCCTGTATGAGCTTATACATAATAATACCCATTATGACAATGATAATGAAAAAGCTAAGCTATTTGAAACTCTTTTTGTTAATAAGCTAACATCAAATAATCGAAGCTAAATGTCCCCAATTCCTATGAACCCAAGTTACCAACCACGCCCAGGATCCGAGTATATAACTAGTCCATTTTCAATCCAGGAAATGAATAATGCAAAACATCATATTAGGACAAAAACTAGCGGCAGCTATGACAATATACACCCTACATGGATAAAGAATCTCACAACTTCATACAAACAAGAACTGCTAAATTGTTATAATCACGCTTGGGCATCTTCTATGTTCCTCAATATATGGAAATGTTCGTCCCTCCTACCAATCCTAAAGAAAAATAAACCCAAAGATAACCCTGAGTCCTGTAGGCCCATAATGATTACTCCTGTGATGGGGAAAATAATGGAGAAAATGATCTATTACAGACTCCTCTGGTTTGCTGAAAAGAATAATATGATCCCTCACACTCAAACTGGATTCAGGAAACACCACTCCTCAACAGATGCTTTCATTTTGCTAACAAATGCAATAAATGAATCATTCTCAAAAAATAATGTCCTAGTTGCAGCTTTCCTAGCTTTTGAAGGGGCATATGACAATGTGAACCACTAAATCCTTTTAAACAAACTTGCAAACCTTGGACTACCCCCCAAGCTAGTATCTTTTATAAAATCCTTCATAGAAGTGCGAAGTTTCATTGCTTGTGTTGGTTCAGCTTCTTCACCCCAAAAGACAATAACCAAAGGCTGACCTCAGGGAGCAGTCCTCAGTTGCCTCCTCTTTGCCCTATATCTCTGGGACATGAACCTACCCCAAACGAATCTACAATATGCTGACGATCTGGTGCTATGGTCATCTGGCAACACCTTTGAGATAGCACAGTCAAATCTGCAAAAGTCACTTTTCCAATTTGAAAAATTCTCTCAACATTCAGATTTACCCATTGCACCTACCAAGTCAAAAATAATCCAATTTCATCGAAAACGAAACCATGTTAATGCAAAACTAACTGTAAATAAAACAACTATTCCAGAAGATAATCATATTAATTACCTAGGTCTCATGCTTGACCAAAAACTTAATTTTCACCTCCACATTTCAAACACAATAAAAAAATGCTATAGAAAAACAAATATACTAAAAAGACTTCTTTCCACACCCTGGGGATGTAAGGAGAAAACCTTACTCCAGTTTCATAAATCACATATAAGACCCCATATTGACTATGGGCTCATCATCTATGGTGCATGTGCAAAGACCCAGATGCAAAAAATTTAAACAACACAAAATGATATAAAACGTCTCATATTTGGTCTTAGGAAACCCACAAGCACCAAGTTTCTGCTTATGGAGAGTGGATTAACAACAATAAGGGAGAGACGTAGCTTTCTCTTGACAAAACATCTTACAAAAATTGAATCAAATAGCTCATACACCCTAAATAATTGGTTAAGAAATCCAGCCATGTATAGAGGCATAGCAGATGAGTATGCCAATATTCAGAAGAAGTTCCCTGTACAGCAAAGTCTATTGCACCCACTTTCCCCCAATCCCCTCCATGGAATTGGTCAATTCCCATAATAAATACTGATTTCTCAAAGTGGAATAAAGATTTAACCCCCATTGCTTTTGTCCAGAAAAAATTTGCTGAACTTAATACAATTACCTATAAAAATCACTTCCAAATATTTGTTGATGGGTCAAAAATGAATGAGAAGGTAGCAAGTGGTGCTTTCCTTCCTCACCTGAAAATTGCAATGGGCGAGAGATTATATAATAATTTATCTATAATGTCTGCTGAGTTAAATGCCAATATCATGGCATTAGAACACCTTAAGGAAAACCACCTTTGATTTCAAATTCAAATAATATTATTGTATATTCCGACTCTTTATCAAGCCTTGAGTTGCTAGCCTCAGCTCCTCAGTATAAGTTGGACATTGACACTTATCATGGTCTCAGTATTGTAGATAATCTTGATTCAAGTAGCATAAGAACTTATTTTCAGTATATTCCTAGCCACTCTGGCATAAGTGGTAATCATCAGGTTGATGAAATAGCAAAAAATGCTATAAATATTGACCAGCCAAGTGAGAGACCAATCCCGATTAGAGATATTTACCGATGGAGGCTATCAGATATTAATTATAATAAGATGAATCCTATTCTTTCCCCCTTTCCCAATAAGTATCTTTCTAAAATTTATCATAGAATTCGTTCTGGAACAAATGGACTAAATTTTCTTGCATTCTCGTATAAGTTTTCTAATTCAAGTGGTTCAATTCCCCTGTCCCCTCTTTGCAGGCATTATAATATGAATAATGAAACAATTGACCATTGCCTATTTGAATGTAATATGCTGACGTCTGCACAACATACATTGCTTTGTAAACTGTTAAAATGCTTCAAACACCACAAAATCTCACTATCAGCCAAGAGCCTAGCCAACTATACCTGCACACAAAGCATAGAAATCGACATCTATCATCTCATAATTGAACTCCTAGAGTCGAAAGATCTACTGAAAGATATCTGAAATTATCTAATAAATATTAGGCAATCAAGCCAGTAGCTCTCTAGCCCACAGAGTGAAGCAAAAGGAAAAGGGCTAAATAGTATCACTGAAAAGCCCGCCTGCTGTTAAATAGAAGAAGAAGAGAATATTTTAATTGTAAGGTCTGTCTTTGCCTTCCGATGGGCTCCCGGATTCTTCCAGAGTTTTTTATTATTATTGTTTTTCTTACATTGTTCTGAGAACATTGTTTATCATATAGTAGTAAAA
>JAQQPU010019084.1:0-16837 GCA_029168905.1 Artemia sp. Kazakhstan ARC1039
CAAAGAGGGGACAGGGGAATTGAACCACTTGAATTAGAAAACTTATATGAGAATGTAAGGAAATTTAGTCCATTTGTTCCAGAACGAATTCTATGATAAATTTTAGAAAGATACTTATTGGGAAAGGGGGAAAGGATAGGATTAATCTTATTAAAATTAGTTTCTGATAGCCTCCATCGGTAAATATCTCTAATCTGGATTGGTCTCCCACTTGGCTGGTCAGTATTTATAGTATTTTTTGCTATTTCATCAACCTGATGATTACCACTTATGCCAGAGTGGCTAGGAATATACTGAAAATAAGTTTTTATGCCACTTGAAGCAAGATTATCTTTAATACTGAGACAATGATAATTGTCAATGTCCAACTTATACTGAGGAGCTGAGGCCAGCAACTCAAGGCTGGATAAAGAGTCGGAATATACAATAATATTATTTGAATTTGCAATCAAAGGTTGGTTTTCCTTAATGTGTTCTAATGCCATGATTATGGCATTTAACTCAGCAGACATTATAGATAAATTAGTATATAATCTCTCGCCCATTGCAATTTCAGGTGAGGAAGGAAAACACCACTTGCTACCTTCTCATTCATTTTTGACCCATCAACAAATATTTGGAAGTGATTTTTGTAGGTAATTGTATTAAGTTTAACAAATTTTTTCTGGACAAAAGCGATGGGGGTTAAATCTTTAGTCCGCTTTGAGAAATCAGTATTTACCAATTCCATGGAGGGGATTGGGGGAAAGTGGGTGTAATAGACTTTGCTGGTACGGGGAACTTCTTCTGAATGTTGGCATACTCATCTGCAATGCCTCTATACATGGCTGGATTTCTTAACCAATTATGTAGGGTGTGTGAGCTATTTGATTCAATTTTTGTAAGATGTTTTGTCAAGAGAAAGCTACGTCTCTCCCTTGTTGTTGTTAATCCACTCTCCATAAGCAGAAACTTGGTGCTTGTGGGTTTCCTAAGACCAAATATGAGACGTATTATATCATTTTGTGTTGTTTCAATTTTTTGCATCTGGGTCTTTGCACATGCACCACAGACGATGAGCCCGTAGTCAATATGGGGTCTTACATGTGATTTATAAAACTGGAGTAACGTTTTCTCCTTGCATTCCCAGGGTGTGGAAAGAAGTCTTTTTAGTATATTTGTTTTTCTATAGCATTTTTTATTGTGTTTGAAATGTAGAGGTGGAAATTAAGTTTTTGGTCAAGCCTGAGACCTAGGTAATTAATATGATTATCTTCTGGAATAGTTGTTTTATTTAGAGTTAGTTTTGCATTAACATGGTTTCGCTTCCGGTGAAATTGGATTATTTTTGACTTGGTAGGTGCAATGGGTAAATCTGAATATTGAGAGAATTTTTAAATTGGAAAAGTGACTTCTGCAGATTTGACTGTGCTATCTCAAAGGTTTTGCCAGATGACCATAGCACCAGATCGTCAGCATATTGTAGATTCGTGTGGAGTAGGTTCATGTCCCAGAGATATAGGAAAAACAGGAGGCAACTGAGGACTGCTCCCTGAGGTAGGCATTTGGTTGTTGTCTTTTGGGGTGAAGAGGCTGAACCAACACAAACAATGAAACTTCGCACTTCTATGAAGGATTTTATAAAATATACTAACTTGGGGGGGTAGTCCAAGCTTTGCAAGTTTGTTTAAAAGGATTTGGTGGTTCACATTCTCATATGCCCCTTCAAAATCTAGGAAAGCTGCAACTAGGGCATTATTTTTTGAGAATTATTCATTTATTGCATTTGTTAGCAAAATGAAAGCATCTGTTGAGGAGTGGTGTTTCCTGAATCCATTTTGAGTGTGAGGGATCATATTGTTTTTTTTCAACAAACCAGAGGAGTCTGTGATAGATCATTTTCTCCATTATTTTCCCCATCACAGGAGTAATCATTATAGGCCTATAGGACTCAGGGTTCTCTTTGGGTTTATTTTTCTTTAGGATTGGTAGGAGGGACGAACATTTCTATATATTGGGGAACATAGAAGATGCCCAAGCATGATTATAACAATTTAGCAGTTCTTGTTTGTATGAAGGTGTGAGATTCTTTATCCATGTAGGGTGTATATTGTAATAGCTGCCGCTAGTTTTGGTTCTAATATGATGTATTGCATTATTCATTTCCTGGATTGAAAATGGACTACTTATATACTCGGATCCTGGGCGTGGTTGGTAACTTGGGTTCATAGGAATTGGGGACATTTTGCTTCGATTATTTGATGTTAGCTTATTAACAAAAAGAGTTGTAAATAGCTTAGCTTTTTCATTATCATTGTCATAATGGGTATTATTATGTATAAGCTCATACAGGAGTGGGTTGGGGGAAGTCTTTTTCCCACATATGTTTCTTATGACTTTATGTATAATTGGCTCATGTGTTTCTCTGGAGAGATTATTTGCAAAATTATTCCAGTAATTATATTTAGCATCTATTATAGTCCTTTTTAGATTAGATTCTGCATGTAATTTTTTTAAATATGTAGAAGGTGATGGTTTTTTTTTATGAATTCTGTCCTAGCTGCCTTTTTTATTCTCCATTTATTTTGGCACTCATTTGTCCACCAGGCTTTAGGAATGTGTTTAGGGTAGGTTTTCTTAGGTGTTGTCCTGGGGATAGCATGATTAGCTGTATTTATTAGTAAAGATATAAATACTTCAGCATGTGTGTCAACTGTTGTGTTTGAAATGTATGAATTTTGGGTGAAACTTGTGATTTCATCATTTAGCTTATTTTGGAACATAGAACAATTTGCTTTAGTGTTGATATATTTGGAGGTATGTGGTAGAGTTTCAGCAGTTTCATTTAGGGAGCACACTATAGCAAAGTGGTCTGTACATAGACTATCAATTTTATTTATATAAATTTTATTCAAAATATTTAGAGACACAATTTGTAGGTCAATTGTGGAGAATCTGCCACTTTTGGGGTTGAAATAAGTATTCAGGTTTGGAGGGGTAGCAACAGCTAATTCATTATTATTTGAAGTCATATACTCAATCAATTTACCAGCTTTATTTGCTGGTTTATTCCCCCACAAAAGGCTGTGGGCATTGAAATCTCCACAAATAATGATATTTTTTAACATATTAGAATTATTTATATAATTAAAGAAATCCATGGCATCTGTAGTTTGGCTATTAGGGTTATAAAAGCTTATTATGTAGGTTTTTATATAATCCAGCCAAAGACTGATACCAATTGCATCAACATCACTAGCAAAATCTGGAATATTGATGCCACAGAATTTTATATTATTTTTAACTAATAGAGCTACACCACCTCCTTTTCTCTCTGATGATCTATCCTTTCTCAGGATAGCATATCCCAGAGACTTAATTTGTTGATTTTGGGTTAAATGAGTTTCCTGGAGGCAAGCAATATTAATGGAATTATTATTCATAAAAGATATTAGTTCATTTAGCGTATTTTCTGTGAGTGATCTTATGTTCCACTGGAGTATTGATATGTGTTGTGTTGTTGATTTATTTTTCATATGACTGTGTATAAATATTCAGCTTTGTTAAAAGTAAAGCAAGATCTTTTTTTGCGTGACTGAGCATATCATCGGGGATGTAGATTTTTGCCAATTCTGCAATAATTTTTGTTTTCTGTAGTTGATGTATGTTCATGGCCTGAACTGCATTACTGTTTAGAATGAATAAGTATATATTTGGGGATTGCATGTTTGGTTGTGCATCCTGTTTGTCAGTTAAGGAAATAATTCCTGGTAGTGTTTCTGGTTTGTTTCTTCTTGGGAGGGGGGGGCAGGCTGACCTCATTTCACCGGACAAGGAGGCTTGTTGACTTGGTGGTTCCTTCTGATAGGGATTTGAGCTAGGGGACTTAGAAGAGGGTGTTTTATACGGGGTACTGGATGCATTGGGGGCGTTTGACTTGGGGGTTTTGGTTGGTTTCATTACGGGATTTATTTTGTATTGTTGGGCAGCATTTGCTTCCATTGCTGCAAAAGGGTATGGGATGGCCTTCTCTGTTACTATTTGGAGTGTTAGAGCTCTTTTCTTATATGCAGGGCATAGTGATTTATTTGTAGATTCATGTGGGCCTTTGAAATTGATACATGTAGGCTGAGTGTTGTTGCAAGTTGTCAACTCTTTAGGATGGTATGCTTTACAATTACTACACTCTAGGAGAATTTCATTGCATCTGTTTGTTGTGTGTCCCAGTTTGAGACACTTCTGACACTGGATAGGCTTAGGTTTGTATTCCTTGTGTGGTTTGATTTGCCCAAATAGGAATAACTTTTCTGGGATACTAATTTTTTCCTCCAGTGTGAATAAGAAGGATCTACTAGTTTTTAAGCCATTAGAGTTAGGTTTGCCAAATTGGGTAACATCATCCACTGGGATTGTGTTGCCAGCCCTATCTGAGAGCCCTTCTTTTAACTCCTGAATGGATATCTCTGGGGGAACATTATAAACTACTATTTTTGTTGGTAATTGTTTTGGGTTCCATTTAGATGCATTAATTGGGGTATTCAGAAGAGATTTGAGGGTAATTATTGTGTCTGCTGATTTCTGATCTTGGACAGCTATTAGCAGAGATCCATCACGGTTAATATTAAGAGAGAACATTGATTTTATCAATTTGAAAATTGCAACTCTTATTGCAGTAATCTTTTTATTTCAAAGGGGGTAGTGGGAGTAATTTTAAGGTAAATTCCTAAGTTTTTGGAGGGAGGATCTTGGGCAGGGAGAGGGGAAATGCTTTCGATTGGGGAGATTTGTTTCCTTTTTTTAGAGCTTCTAGAAAGGACCTCTTGAAACCCATTATCATCATTTATGGTAACATTAGCCCCTACACTTATCATTGTCCTATTCTCAGAATTGGAGCTGTTATTTGAACTTTGAGATAGTGTGCTTGACCAGCCAAGATGGGTATCACTTTCACTGGCATTTGAGGTGGGATCTGGGGAGATTTTTTTTTTGGAGGACTTCTAATCATTGTCTATTGGAAAAAGCTTTAAACAAAAACAAAACTAAAACAAGAAGGGATATAGAATGATATCAAACCGTCTGCACTATAATATTGGGAGGAGAAACACCACAGTATAGCCCTGAGGATGAATTGAGCAGGATTGGTGCGGTACAATTGCTGATTAAATGCGATAATATTTCACAAGAAAAATTATTTTAAATTTCTTATAAAGTTGCTGCTGTTGTTGAATAAGGCCAAGCTGATTTCAGTGTCATTCTCCTTCTTCCCTTCTTCAGTGGTAAATATGCTTCTATTATACCCTTTATTCTTCCTGTTTTTGAGAATTCCGCCAACTTCTTCACTGCGGAATTTGTGTTGCCAGATGGTAGGTGTGAAAAAATGCCCCGTGGTTTCAAAAACAAGCCAAAACAAGCCCCAAACCCCTCAGTATAGAAAAATATATTAAGGAGAATGAACACTGGTGACGATTTCCCATGAGCCCAAAAATACTCGGTGAATATACACCATTTTTATTATAGCAGGTGTTACAAGCCTTATGTTTATCGTAAAGTTAATAAAGCGGAAGTACTACGCAACAAAGAGAAGAAACATTACATAACCAAAACTAATAAATCCTTTAAAAATAAATAGATGGTAAGAGAGATTTTCTTATCTGGATATTGGCTGGTGTTTGTTCTCCTTACTATACTTTCTATGCTGCTAGAAATTGCCTGGAAAATGTCTTTTGTGAGTTCTCCAGGAGCAATGAGCCGCACCAGGAGTCAGAGTCACCGGTATCTGCATCCAGTTGAAATAAAGACTGTGTTCAGTACATTAAACATCAAAAAACGCTTCAAAAATATGTCTACATGCCATTTTTTACGAGTTAAACAAACATTCGGTGAGAGGGGTGGGGTTTTTATCCCAAATCTCCAACCCCCAAGGATATGGCTTTGGTTCGAGTTTTTTTTTGCATTAACTTCTATTTGATTTATTCGTATTGGATTTACTTTAGAAAACTATCATAGGCAGAGCGCTAGCGCTGCCTAAGTAAAGAACAATGTGGGCACATTGTATTGTTTTTTTCTTGGTTCTCCATACCCGGGCACTTCGTATCGAAGGAGTTGTCGTAGAAACTTCGAAAAGGGCTCATTCGATTGCAAAATGGAGTGGCTAGTTCCTTTTTTAATAGTCGAAAGTGATTGGAGGGCAACTAGCCCCTCACGCCCATCATTCCTCCAAACACATCCAATCAAATTTTTGAGATAGCCATTTTGTTCAGCGTAGATGATTTCCAGATAGAAAATATGTTTTTGAGGAGGATACTCAAAAACATATTTTTGAGTGTCCCTTGCCTCACAACCCTCGGGGCAAGGGTTGTAAGCTATGAACTGGGGGCATATAAGGTTTTTATAGAAGGCGTTGTCATAGAAACTTCAAAAAAGGCTCATTTGATTGGAAATTCAAAGGGCTAGTTCCCTTTTTAATAATTGAAAGTGACTGGATGGTAACTAACCCCCCTCTCGCGTCCACCTTTTCCCCAAACATATCCAATAATAATTTTGAGATGGTCATTTTGTTCAACGTAGTCTAAAGTTCTTGGAATTAGGTCTTTGAGGATGACAACCCCCTCACAGCTCTCTTGACAAGGATTGTAAGTTATGCCCTGGGGGCAGGTTAAGTTTTTATAGAAAGTGTTGTCGTAGAAATTTAAAAAAGGGCTCATTCGATTAGAAATTGAAATGGCTTGTGCTCTTTTTAATAGTCGAAAGTAATTGGAAGGCAACTAACACCCCGTCCACGCCCACCATTTCCCCAAAGACATCCAATCAAAATTTTGAAATTGCCATTTTGTTCCACGCAGTTTAAAGTTCAGGAAATTATACCTTTGAACAGGACACTCCCCCCACAGTCTTCAGGGCAAGGGTTATAAGTTACGCCATGGGTATATAAGGTTTTTATTGAAATGTTTGTCGTAAAAACTTGAAAAAAAATCATTCGATTTGAAATTCAAAGGGCTACTGCCCTTTTTAATAGTCGAAAGTGATTTGAGGGCAACTAACCCCCTCTCACGCCCACATTTTCCCCAAACACATCCAATCAAAATTTTTAGATGGCCATTTTATTCAAAGCAGTTCAAAGTTATGGAAACCAGGTCTTTAAGGATGACAACCCACCCCCCCCCCCACAACCCTCAGGGCAAGGGTTTTAAGTTATGCCCTGGGAGCATGTAAGGTTTTTATTGAAATTGATGTTGTAAAAACCTCCAAAAGGGCCTCATTCAATTGAAAACTGAAAGGGCTATTGCCCTTTTAATAGTCGGCAGTGATTGAAGGGCAAATAACCCCTCTCTCACGCCCAACATTTCCCCAAACACATCCAATCAAATGGTATCCATTTTGTTCAACACATTCGAAAGTTCTGCAAATTATGTCTTTTAGGAGCTTTCAGTGCAAGGGTTGTAAGTTATGCCCTGGAGGATTATAAGGTTTATATAGAAAGTTGTTGTAGAAATTTCAAAAGGGGCTCACTCATTTGACTGGAAATTGAAATTGTCCTTTTTAATAGTCGAAAGTGAGTGGTGAGTAATTAACCCTCCCCCCTCTTACGTCCTCAATTTCCCCAAACACATTCAATCAAAGTTTAGAGAAGGCCATTTTGTTCAACCTAGTTGAAAATCCTGGAAATTATGTATTTAAGGCCCCCAGAGTCCCCAGGGCGAAGGTTGTAAGTTATGTCCTGGGGGCATATAAGGTTTTTAATGATGTAGACTATGATAAAAACTTCAAAAGGGACTCATTCAATCGGAAATTGAGAGGGCTAGTGCCCTTTTTAATAGTTGAAAGTGATTGGACGGTAACTAACCCTTCTCTCACGCCCACCATACCCCCAAACACATCCAATCAAAATTTTCAGAAAGCCATTTTGTTCAACGTAGTAGAAAGTTCTGGAAATTAGGTCTGTGAGGATGACAACCCCCTCCCCCAGCCCTCAGGGCGAGGGTTTTAAGTTATCCCCTGGGGGCATATAAGGTTTTTATTGAAAGCGTTGTCGCAGAAACTTCAAAAGGGCTCATTTGATTGGAAATTGAAAGGGCTAGTGCCTTTTTTAATAGTTGAAAGTGATTGGAGAAATACTAACGCCCCTCTCACGCCCACCATTTATCCAGACACATCCAACCAAAGTTTTGAGATAGCCATTTTGTTTAACATAGTTGAAAGTTCTGGAAATTAGGTCTTAGAGGATGACAACCACCCTCACAGCCCTTAGGGTAAGAGTTGTAATTTATGCCCTGGGGCTATAAGGAGTTTATAGGAAGTGTTTTCTTAGAAACTCAAAAAGGGCTCATTTGATTGGATTTCGAAAGGCCTAGTGCCCTTTTTAATAGTTGAAAGTGATTGAAAGGCTTGACATTTTTATAGTAAAGATCGATGTGGGTATAATGTATTATTTTTTTGCTGTTGTTGTTTAGACCAGGGCACTTTGTATCGAAGGAGTTGTCGTAGGAACTTCGAAAAGAGCTCATTCGATTTAAAATAGAAAGGGCTTATGCCCTTTTTAATAGTCGAAAGTGATTGGAGGAAAACTAATCCCTCTCCCACGCCCACCCTCCAATTTGACCTTATGTTTAAAAACTAAATGTTACCATAAGATTAAATCAAAATGCACTGTGTTAATCCTAATTCCCAATATGGCATCTCAGCAGTATCCCAAGAAGGACTGAGAGTTTTATGTTAAAACTTTTGGGGCTACTTCTTCTCTTAAAATTTAACCAAATCAAAATAGCGTAAGTGTATCCAAGCTATCAAAGAACGTAAACAGATTTTTTTGCGAATGGTATCAAGTTTTCCATTTCAGGTCAACTAGACGAGGTATCAAACTAAATTAAACAGTTCTATTTGTGTCCAGATTTTTAAAAGGGTGTATGTTTTTAAAAATTGCTGAAATTTTTTCTCCAGCATACAAATATCAGGCCAAACTAAATCTTTAAAATAACGAAAAGATTTAAAGTATTATTTTCTTTTTCTCTGAAAAGACTATGTCAAAATAAAACGAACAGAAGTTAATTAAAAAAAACTTTTTCCACAAAATAAGTTTTTCAAAGAAAAGTAAAGAACTCCATCAAACAAAAAATGAGCAAAAATAAAATCAAATAATATACCAAGCGTGAAACTACCACAAATCAGCATCGACAAATAAATGAAACTCAAAACGAACAGAAATTAACATAAGTTGGGGTCAAAACCTCTATGCCTTCCCATGGCCAGAATATAATTTGCACTTTACTGAAAAAAATACAAATGAAAGTGCATTCTCAGCTTACTATACATATACTGATATTTAGTAATCAAAATCTTAATATTATTTGATTTATTAAAGTTATAAAAGTAAAAACATTTATATTTTTTTCAGTAAAGTACAAATTATCTTCTGTCCTTGGGAAGGCATAGGGGTCTTGAGGCCAACTTATGGTAATTTCTGCTCGTTTTGAGTTTGACTTGGTTATTTATTGTAAGTTCATATTGTTTTGAGTTTCATTTATTTATCGATGCTGATTTGTCGTAGTTTCACGCTTGGTAGATTATTTCGTTTTATTTTTGCTCATTTTTTTGTTTAATGGAGTTCTTTACTTGTCTTTGAAAAACTCATTTTGTAGAAAAAGTTTTTTTAATTAATTCAAAAAAGGTTAATCAAAGTTCACGTACAAGGAAAGGAGACGAAAGTGAATTTATTGAAGAACGCAAAGAAGCTAAAAGACAAAAAACACTCTCGTCATTGTCCCACGTCTGCATTAGTGATGATCCCCCCCCCCCGAAGATCAGGCAATGCGGAAGAATCTCCTTGCAAAAAAGGCGGAATTACGTGAACTTGGTTTTGACGTTTGGGTCTCTAAAATTCCCCTTCCCCCAATTCTTCATTTCAACTGTCCAAATGCCAAGCATGCAAAATACTTATGGACTGACCCTATTCCTGAACTCACCCCACCGCAAAATTATTATTTGTGATCTAGTGCTGCTAATGAAGTTGTGCCCCATTTTAAACGTAATTTGGCTGATGTTAGTGGAGGTCGATTTGAAACTCGCAATGAATCAGTGGAGGGAAGAATTAATATAATATTTGGGGACTTTTCCTATTCCCTCTGTTTGTTGATTATTAATGGAGTGAAGTATACATAATAAAGTGAAGTATATAGTTTTTCTTTTTATTTGTCAGTGTCCCTATTCGCTGTTGTTTTTTTTTTATCACATCCTCTTTTGCTTTGTACACTGTATCAAGAAAATAAAAAAATATTACTTTGTTGTATTGATTGAGTTCATATTCGGTCAATTGCAAAATCTAATCCTTAGCCAATATTTTATCGATTTATTTATTTTTTTTTCTTTCATATCATGTCACTGTTTTATTTGTTTTCAGTATTTTTATTGTATCCAATAGAGTCATCATTTATTGTAATGTTTAGTTTCGTAATCTCTTTTTTTCTTAATACACTCATACAGTATCTCACCTGCTTAATTGTCGACGGGTTTCGCACAAATCTATCTTGTTAAGATGTTCACTGGTCATTTGCCAAGATAAATAGTAAGGTATCATTTTCAAAAGGCGTATGGCTCTAATCACCTTTTACTCTATGTTTAATGCATATTTGTTAACATGAGTAAGTTATTAATTTTTTTTTATTGTAGCCTATTGTGGATGTCAATTGTCAATTTGACGCCAAATTTGATTTCATCAAGTGAATAATGATTATATTTCCGATGTCATTATTTTTGATGTTTTCCTTCTATGCAAATTTTTCTATTATGTTTTGTGATATTCAAGTGAAATTTAATTATTTATAATTTCAATTAGTCTGTTTTCCCCTCCTACCTTCTATCCCCTCTTGTCTCGTGTACTATTAATGAAAAATTATTTTTTGTTGTTATAGAAGAACTTTATTCCCCATTCTCAACGATATATTTGTATTTGGAGAATTTGTTGGAAGTATTTGCGCACCTTTAGGAAGTGAAAAGGATACGGAAGTTGTTGCATGGTTAGAAAGGTCATGTGCTCTAAGCAACTAAGCCATAAGCAAAGTATTGTTCTGTTATTGGTAGCGAAGTTAAGTTTGAGTGTCTTTTTCTTATTTCATAAAGTAGTTAGACAATTAATAGGTGTGCTTTACCTCAGTGTTTATCTGTGTCAAAGACTGAGTCACCGTAAGATAGGACTTGTAACTCTTAGTTATGGATAGTATATTTTTATCTCCTTCAGACCTCAGAAATTAAAGGAATTAGAGAGTATTAAATTAGATTTTGCGTGTAGATATAATGATGTTTCGAGTGGAATTTCGGACCTTTGGTGAGGTGTTCGCATGCGGCTCGAAGATTCGAATTAGGTTTTACCGTGTGAAATAGGTCCTATATGCTATAAACCTGGCAATATTTCCAATATTTTTCATCTGAATTGCCAAGGGCTAAATTCAAGTTATAGCATTATTGAAGATTTAGCTAATATATCTGTTTTTCATGTGATAGCTTTAACTGAGACATGGCTTAATGATAATAATTCGGAGTTACTTGGTCTAGAGGGATATAAATTCTACACAACAAATATGCAATTACGTCAACTTGGGGGCCCTGCCGCATATATTAGATCGGATATTGAAGTGACCATTCGGAAAGATTTAACTATTTATAGGGAGATGGTGTTTGAGCCACCCGCGCTTCGTCTTCATTTAGGTGTTTATTCTTGCTGTTTAATCGTTTTCTACCGTCTACCGAACTCCTCATTTAATGAATTCTTTGATCTGTTGGAGGAGTAGCTTGAGAGGTTGTCTGTGAATCTCCCGTATTTTCTTGTGGGTGATCTGAACGTTGACCTGATTGAAATAAATGCAAAGAGCTGCCGACTATTTAATATTTTCATATCAGTAGTAACCTACCTATTGATGGAAAAGGGACAAGAACCGGAGCAAGAATATACTGTGTGGTTTCACGTGCACATTGCAAAAAAGCGACCAATCCTTTACCTATAAAGTGGTCAAACACGGTTTGAGAGTATAATTGTTTTTTAAAAATCGAAAACTAGAAATTGTCAAATTGCGTATTTAGGAATGATTTTGTAGGAAAAGCTGTCTATCACCCATGCATTATCCACTGTTCCATTTCTTTGAAGTATGTGCTATCAAGAGGGGTTTTTGATTTTTTTGGAAAATTGCCTTTAGTCAAGATTAGTTTGTTAGGAATGTATTGGCAGATATCATTTGTGAATTGGATCGTATGAAGGTGGAGAAAAAAGGGGTTTAGCATTTGCGAATTGGACTATACGAACGATATTAATTGAAAAATAGGGAAAAAACAGAGCTAGATAGCATTTGCGAATTGGATCGTAGGAAGGTGGAGAAAAAAAAGGGTTTAGCATTTGCGAATTGGACTATACGAACGATATTAATTGAATAATAGGGAAAAAACAGAGCTAGATAGCATTTACGAATTGGATCGTATGAAGGTGGAGAAAAAAAAGGGTTTAGCATTTGCGAATTGGACTATGCGAACGATATTAATTGAATAATAGGGAAAAAAACAGAGCTAGATAGTATTTGCGAATTGGATCGTATGAAGGTGGAGAAAAAAAAGGGTTTAGCATTTGCTAATTGGACTATACGAACGATATTAATTGAATAATAGGGAAAAAAAACAGAGCTAGATAGCATTTGCGAATTGGATCGTATGAAGGTGGAGAAAAAAGGATATAGCATTTGCGAATTGGTGATTATCAGTTAAGGTAACCACTCGGGGTTGTTAACTCATAGCTTATTTATTATAAATTTGGAACAATATCAATCTATGGAAATGGTTAACGATGATAAAATGGTCTAATGACTTGACCTAGCTTTACTTCTTCGATGTGTTCTGTATCATACACTAGTGGTGTTTGAACAGTGTTGTCAATTTAAAATAGGGCTTAACGTTATAGTATACTAAAAAGTTGATACTAAGAGAGATGTAGATGGCAAGAAAAGAATTTTAATAATGGATAGCTTTACGTCTTCGATGTGTTCTGTATAATACACAAGTGGTGTTATAACAGTGTTGTCAGTTTAATATAGAGTTTAACGTTATAGTATACTAAAAAGTTGATACTAAGAGAGATGTAGATGTTAAGAAAAGAATTTTAATAATGGATAGCTTTACTTCATCGATGTGTTCTGTGGAGATGGAGGGATGAACATTTTAGTTGTCCATCTTAGAAAGGCAGTGTAGTCTGGGAAAAGGATACCTAGTTTAAGATATTTGTTCGGAAAGGGTAAAACTTATCTTTAAAGTTTTTTCAACATTTTAGTTGTTCATCATGGAAAGACAGTGTACTCTGGGAAAGGGATACCTAGTTTAAGGTATCAGGTCGAAAATGGTAAAACTTAACTTTAAAGTTGTTTGAACATTTTAGTTGTTCATCATAGAAAGGCAGTGTAGTCTGGGAAAAGGATACCTAGTTTAAGGTATCAGGTCGAAAATGGTAAAACTTAACTTTAAATTTTTTTGAACATTTTAGTTGTTCATCATAGAAAGGCAGTGTACTCTGGAAAAGGATACCTAGTTTAAGGTATCAGGTCAAAAATGGTAAAACTTAACTTTAAAGTTTTTTGAACATTTTAATTGTTCATCATAGAAAGGCAGTGTAGTCTGGGAAAAGTATACCTAGTTTAAGGTATCACGTCGAAAATGGTAAAACTTAACTTTAAAGTTTTTTGAACATTTTAGTTGTTCATCATAGAAAGGCTGTGTAGTCTGGGAAAAGGATACCTAGTTTAAGGTATCAGGTTGAAAATGGTAAAACTTAACTTTAAAGTTTTTTGAACATTTTAATTGTTCATCATAGAAAGGCAGTGTAGTCTGGGAAAAGGATACCTAGTTTAAGGTATCAGGTCGAAAATGGTAAAACTTAAATTTAAAGTTTTTTGAACATTTTAGTTGTTCATCATTGAAAGGCAGTGTAGTCTGGGAAAAGGATACCTAGTTTAAGGTATCAGCTCAAAAATGGTAAAACATAACTTTAAAGTTTTTTGAACATTTTAGTTGTTCATCTTAGAAAGGCAATGTAGTCTGGGAAAAGGATACCTAGTTTAAGGTATCAGGTCGAAAATGGTAAAACTTAACTTTGAAGTTTTTTGAAAATTTTAGTTGTTCATCATAGAAAGGCAGTGTAGTCTGGGAAAAGGATACCTAGTTTAAGGTATCAGGTCGAAAATGGTAAAACTTAACTTTAAAGTTTTTTGAACATTTTAGTTGTTCTTAATAGAAAGGCAGTGTAGTCTGGGAAAAGGATACCTAGTTTAAGGTATCAGGTCGAAAATGGTAAAACTTAGTGTAGTCTGGGAAAAATTTTTAACTAGAAATGTCTGAAAAGTGTTTTATTGGGAGATGGGGCGATGGCAGCCGGCTGTCATAGAGTAGTTATAGTGTGATAGTTTGGGGGCGTATTGCTTGCAAAAAACCCGAGTGGATGACTTGGAAATAAAATTTTTAACGAGAAATGGCTGAAAAGTGTTTTGGGGGAGAGATGGGTTGATGGCAGAAGGGTGTCTTAGCGTAGTTATAGTATATACATTCTTAGACCACACTGGCTATACATGACAAACGAAACTCAGAGAAGAGAGAAAGTAACAAAATGAAAAATAAAATCAAAAAGGGTGAAAAAACGAGGATTTACTCTGTTGATTCCAATCTCCAGTTCACTATGGAACTCGAAGATTCAGGTAAGCTGCCTTTCTTAGATGTTTTGATTATAAAAACTAATCCTGGTCTTGAATTTTCTATATATAGAAAGCCGACTCATAATGATCGATATCTACATTTCTCTTCCCATCACCCTCCTTCTGTAAAAAGAGGGGTAATAATCTCTTTAGTCGACAGAGTTTTAAAAATTTGTTCCCGTAATCATATAAATTCTGAACTAAATTATGTCAAGGATATTCTTTTTTGCAATGGTTACCCAATCAAACTCATTGAAAATACAATAGATAGACGATTAAAAAAGATAAAAGAACAAAATAGGGAGCTTGTCCCCCTTGATTCAGTTACACCGGCAATTGAGAAAAAAACTTTCATCGTTTTACCATATTTCCCGAAACTTGGCGATAAACTTAGAAAAATTTTAAATAAACATAATCTCTCTGTTTCTTTCAGAACCGAACAAAAGGTTGAACATTTTTTTAACTCAGGAAAGGATAAAACAGACCCTTTACTGGGTAGTGGTGTCTACAGAATCCCGTGTTCTTGTGGAAAATTTTACATTGGTAGAACCCATCAACAACTAGGTGAACGTTTGCATGAGCACAAAATTTCAATAGATAAGTCCCTGAGATTAAAAAATAACAATGACAACTTTGATTCAGCATTGGCTTCGCATATTTTCGTAAACCCGACCCATCTAGTTCTGTTTGACGAGGCAACTTTAATATCAACTGTTAATGGCGTACCACAAGCTTTTAAGGAGGTAATTGAGATAAAAAAATATATGAACCAAAATTTAGCAATAAATAGAGATACTGGAGATATTTCATTAAGCCCAATTTACGACAGTTTAATCTTGAAGGACTCAATCAATATTTTCACCCGAAAAAACTTAAAAGAACCTATTTGCATATCTAATGAAAACCGAAATTGTAGACCAGCCAAAATTAATGCAAGACGACAGATCCTTACACAATCATCTTGGTAAATTTCATTTTCATTGATTCCTGCCTGGTTTTTTATTCAGTGTCTATTCTGTCTTTGTACAGGAAACTTCGAAAGGTTAGATTCTCGTTTTTTTTCTCTTTTTTTTTGTTTAGCACTGAGGACGACTTGGCGGAGGTCCTTGTCGAAATATTTGCTTATATTTTGTCATCTTCATGGTTCGCTGGCTGACAAAATCCTCGTTTTTTCACCCTTTTTGATTTTATTTTTCATTTTGTTACTTTCTCTCTTCTCTGAGTTTCGTTAGTTATAGTATGATAGTGAGTGGCGAATTGCTTGCGAAAAAAACCGAATGAATGAGTTGAAATAAAATTTTTAACTAGAAATGGCTGAAAAGTGTTTTTTTTTTGGGGGGGGGGGAAGGGGCGATGACAGAGGGGTGTCTTAGCGTAGTTATAGTGTGATAGTGGGGGGCGAATTGCTAGCCTAAAATCTGAGCTAATAAGGGTTTTTGACCGTAAACTATAGTTTCTTGTAAGAAAATTATGGAAAATACAATTCTCTGATTCAAATGTGAAACTTAAGTCTATTTTGGATCGAAAAAAAAAACCTATTTCCGTAAAATCTGAGCTAATAAGGGTTGTTGTCCGTAAACTCTAGTTTTTTGTAAGAAAATTATGGAAAATACAATTCGTTGGCTCATAGGTGAAACTTAAGTCCAGCAATGGATCGAAAAATAAGCTATTTCTGTAAAATCTGAGCTAATAAGGGTTTTTGACCGTAAACTCTAGTTTTTTGTAAGAAAATTATGGAAAATACAATTCTCTGGTTCAAATGTGAAACTTAAGTCTATTTTTGGATCGAAAAATAAAACTATTTCCGTAAAATCTGAGCTAATAAGGGTTTTTGACCGTAAACTCTAGTTTCTTGTAAGAAAGTTATGGAAAATACAATTATCTCTTTCAAATGTGAAACTTAGGTCCATTTTGGATCGAAAAATAAAACTACTTCTGTAAAATCTAAGCTAATAGGGGTTTTTGACCGTAAACTCTAGTTTTTTGTAAAAAAAATTATGGAAAATACAATTCGTTGGCTCATAGGTGAAACTTAAGTCCTGTTATGGATCGAAAAATAAACTATTGCTGTAAAATCTGAGCTAATAAGGGTTTTTGACTGTAAACTCTAGTTTTTTGTAAGAAAATTATGGAAAATACAATTCTCT
>JAQQPU010019085.1:0-14973 GCA_029168905.1 Artemia sp. Kazakhstan ARC1039
ACTTTTGTTGAATATTTTGCCTCTTTTGCTTTTGCTGAAAAAATTATCGTTGATATTAGTGGGACACTTGAAATAATTCGCAAAATATTACCTTATATCTCAATGGGCATTTTTTTTCAAAGCATGATTAATCAATTAGACAATACAAAAAGAAAAGAAATTCTTGCATTGTTAGAAGAGTATATTCTAATGAGTATATTCTATGAGTAAAACTGCTCACTGTTATGCTATCGGAAATAATGGACTAGAAAATGCTTGTCAATTGCTAAAAAAAGGTGCTGATAGTAACAACTTAAATGTAAAAACATTAGTGTTATATGTTATTAAACGAGGAATTAGAAATAGTTGTGATGAGCAAATTCAGATGTTTTGTTTTTTATCCTTGAGTATGTAATTCATATGTCTTCCCTCTTTGTACAGGCCAATGAGCCTTTGAGGGATTTATAACATCTAATATTGTATGTGTATTTAATGAAGAATAAAACTTATTTTATCTTAGATAGAAACGAAATTATTATTACAAGATCCAAGTATCGTCTCTGAACTCAGTTTAGATTTTGAGCTTCCAGAGCTACTTTCGTATTATTTTACGAATGGGGCCGCTTGAAGTGATTATAGCTATACTTAATGCTATAGAGGATCCAGTGAAAAAAAAGGATATACTCAATAAGGAAAGCGTTAGAACACCTTTAGATTCTGTAAACTTAAGCGACGAACTAAATTATTTTGTGAGTGGGCGGCTTGAAGTGATTAGAGCTATACTAAATGCTATAGAGGATCGAGTGAAAAAAAAGGATATACTCAATTTGGCTTTCAAAAATGAAAGCCAAGGCTGACGTGGGAAATGTACACCTTTAGATTTTGTAAACGATAGCGACGAACTAAGTGATGATGACAGACTTAAGATTACAAAATATTTAGTCGAAAACGGAGGTATAAAGACCAATCACACATTCTCACGCGTGCGTCATCGTTTCCATGGACATCTTGAGAAATGTATCAATGAGAAATGTATGTATAATTTTGATCATTATGCAGAAATTCTAGCGGTTGCTTCTAGAGAGGGTCATATAAAAACCTTTCAACATTTTGCAAGTAAAGGAAAAGATAAATATTTATATTTATCTATGGCATTGCATTACAAAAATTTTGATGTGATACAATATCTATATAATAGCTATACAGAAGCTATCGCATTACATGAAGACGGCATAACTCCATTATTAAGGGCAGTTGTTGCTGGATGTAACCTAAAAATCATTAAGTATTTAATAGGCAAAAGAGAAAATATTAATGCTAAAGATGAGAACGGTATTTCCATTTTATGCTGGGTGATAAAGAAAAAACGTAGATTAAACATAATAAAATATTTAATTGAGAATGGAGCTGATGTTAATATGGAAGATAATTCCGGTAAGCCGCCTTTGTTTTACGCTTTGCAGACTGTAAATGATGAGAATGAATGGCAAGGGGGTATTATAAAAAACCAAGTAGAGGATACTATAAAATATTTGCTAGTATATTGCAAAGCAAATATTCCTGAATCGTTCAGGAATCAAGCGGAATTTTTTTTAAAATCCAGATGAATTTGATTTGAATCTTTATTTAGAAAGGTATTTAGAAAGTTTACAAACCAACGATACAGATTGGGTTAAATTTATTATACGTAAAGGTGGAGATGTTAATCTTACAGATAAAAATGGGAAAACACTTTTACATTTGGCTGCCGAGTTACAACAAATTAGAATGGTTGAGTTCTTGTTGCTACATGGTCCAATGTATAATGTAATGGACTTGAAAGGAACACCGCTTGATCTCTTAACATCAATACATCCAGATTCATCGAATGAACAAGGAAAAAGTATTAGTTGGGTACTTAATACATTGGACCAACTGTTTAATGGTGAAGTACTAACACATTGTTTAGATACTGAACTCGAAGATTACTTTGTGCTTAATGTGCAAGATAAGCAAAAGAATTCATTACTACACTTAGCTACTAATAGGAATGATGAAAGAGCCTTGGGCATTTTATTAGAAGATAGCCATGAATACTTGGAAGAAAAAAAATTTTATTGTTCTTCTTTTTATTATGACTACCAGCCTATACCGATAAATGCAGCTAACAATGAAGGTAATATGCCAATACATATTGCCGCCAGAGAAGGTAATGCTGACGCTGTTTGTATACTTTTAGCAAATGGAGGTATTTTTAATGCTAAGAATGATGAAGGTAAGACTCCCAAAGAACTTTCAAATGATTATAATGTTGATCAGCTGTTAAAACGAGTTAACATGTTCTTTAATGTCGGTGATGGAAATAGTAAGCAAATACTCCAAAAATATATCAATGAACAGGGTGCATCGCTATACGTTAATGTTAGAGATAATAATCATAAAACAGTTTTACATCACGCTGTTTCATCTAGTAGGATTGATATTATAAAGCTTCTATTAGAGAATGGTGCAGATCCGAATGCTTTTAATGTTAACCATTATACGCCACTACACTTTGCTGTTGAAAACAACAATATGAAGGCGGTTGAGCTTCTATTGAAACACGGTGCATATTTTAAACTTAAAAACAAACAAGGAAAATTCCCATTTGAACATATTGAAAACAAAATGGATGATTCTGCTAACAGTTCGTGTATAAATTTACTAGGCTCAATCAACAAATTATTTATTGGTATAGAGAGTGACGATCCTGAAAGTGCTATTAATCATTTCAAGATCAGAGGTCTACAACAAACTTATAGAATCAACATCGAAACTATTATTAATGTACAAGATAATCTGGGAAACACGCTTTTGCATTATGCAGCTGATATTGATTACATGGACATCGCTAAGGTTTTGTTACAGCATGGTGCTATCTTTAATCGAAAGAACATATTTATGGAATCTCCAGAAGATTGCTCAATTTTCGGTTCAATTCTCAAAGTCTTACTCAAAGAAATTGATGGCAAATTTAAAGGATTTTGGTTAATAAAAGATGAAATGAAAATAATGACGAATGTTCGTAATGAAGGAGGTATGACAATATTGCATGCAGCAGTTCAGCAGGATAATCTTGATCTTGTGATAGCATTATTAAAGGCCGGTGCAAATATTGATGCTGAAGATTTTCTTGATAATAAACCTCTTCATTATGCTGATCAAGGACACATAAAAAATATTTTGGAAGCCAATAAAGAGCTGTTGCAAGAGGTACTGAGTAATAATGTGAATAACGTGGAGAAGCTGATTGCAAAACAAGCTGTGGTTACTCCTTCGGCTTTGCATCTAGCCGTTAAACATGGCTACTGTAATATTGTCAAGAGTTTGTTAAAAAGTCTCGAAATGATTGTAGAGCTGGAAAATATTCTAAAGTTTACAGATGAGGATGGAAACTCTGGTTTGCACCTAGCTCTCGAGCATGAACATTATGATGTCGCTATAACATTGCTAGCTTATGCTAAAAATATTAACGATAATGGGAAAACACTTAAACAGCTTGTCGAAACTGCTAACCATGCTGATAAAAAACCATCTGACTTATCTGCAGATAAAAACAAAGCAAAAGAAATCATAGAAGTAATATTAAATGGTTTTTAAAAGATATAAGTAGTGTTAGTTAGCGTTAGGAGTGTTAGTTATTCTCGTCTATATATATTCTATATTATACATGTATATAGTTGCAGTTCGAGTTAAAATTTCTTATGTTATTAGTGTTACGAGTGTTACTATTCCTTCCACTTTTGCTACTGCTTTTACCAATATTGCTATTAATAATACTGCATATACTACGACCACAAGGAATTGTGACTGACTCCCTATGTCCGTCACTGAAACCAATTTTGAATGTGACTGTGAAGAGATGCAACTGACAACTTAAAAACTAACCTTTTCTGACTGCGACGACTTATGACAGCAACCACTTATTACTGTGACTACTTACAACTGTGAGTATAAGTGTAAGGTTCGTTTCAAGCCTTCATTGTTGTTATTGTCCTTTTTTTGTTTTACTTTGAAGTGTGTATTTGGCCAAGCTAGGCTTGTGCTTTTATTTTTTTGAAATACATATCATATCTTATCAGAATTTGTAAAATGCCTTGATTTTTTTTTTCATTTTATTTTTTTGATCCAGGAATAACAATTGTTATTTAGGATTATCTTCAGTAGCAGCTGATGATGCAACCAATATCACGGAGATGAAACAGTTCTTTGAACAAATTGTAAGTAAGAAGTGACTGTACTCAATAGTACCTGAAAATCTAGAAACGGAAACTTTGATAACAATTAAATAAAAATAAGTTTTTAACTGAAAGTAAGGACCAACTTTAAAACTTTAACGAACAGGCATTATTCCTAAGTATGGAAGGGGCTGTCCCCAATCCATACCCTCTTTACGCTAAAGTGCTTAGTGCTTATAAAAAAGATTCAGATTATACTTAAGCGGCCTTTGCGTTTCAGGAGTCGTTCTTAAATAATTGACACAAAATATAGAAATTTAGCGTAAAGGCGGGGTATTGAAAAGAAGGCAGCCCCTTTTATCTACAGAATAATTTTTGTTCATTTCAAGTTTAATCGTTGCTCCTTACTTTCAGCTGAAAAAAGCTTGTTTTTTTTTTAGTTTCTGATAGCTCACTCAATTAATACCGGGGAATCTACCTCTCTCTATGAAATATCTCTCCCCCATGAAAATTTCTCCATAGAAAGTTTCTACCAGGTAAAATATCCATCCGCCCTGGAAATTACCCTGGGACAACGCCATCCTTACTGCAAATCCCCCGGAATTTCTTGCGGACAGTTTCGCATGAAAAATTCTCCTAGGCATGCTGTCATTCGAAAAAAAAAACATTATCTATTACAGACAGTTATTTATATTTAATTTTGATAGTTATTTCAAGTCATGTCAGAAATTCTCCTATGTGAAATATTTTTACCGTAAACTCCCCGCTCCCAATGGAAAGTTTATCCCGCTGAAAATTTCCCTACAGAGAATTTCTCTTGGTGGAAAGTCCCCCACGGAAAATTTTAGCCTTGGAAAAATCCACCCTCCTTAAGAGAATCCAACCCCGCTGAGAGTTTCCTTAGAAAATACCCCGATAACGTCTCCACGTGTAAAATCAAAGCATAAATAAATAAATGAAACCCAAAACAAACCAAAATTAAAATAAATAAAGGAGTCAAACTCAAAATGTACAGAAATTGATGAGTAGGGTTCGAAAACCCTATATATTCTAAAAGCCAGAACATAATTTGTACTTTACTGAAAAAAATTCAAATGAATTTACTGAAAAAAAATGTGTCTTGAGTTTAATATAGCCTACATATGCTGACATTTTAATACTTAAAATCTTGATTAGTTTTTGATTTCTTAAAGTGAGTAAAAACGTTTATAAGAATTTTTTCAGCAAAGCACAAATTATGTTCCAGCTTTAGAAAACATAGGAGCTTTGAACCTTACTCATATTAATTTCTGCTCGTTTTGAGTTTCACTTTTATTTTAATTTCTGTTTGTTTTGGGTTTCATTTATTTATTGACACTGATTTTTGGTAGTTGTATACTTGGTAGATTATTTGATTCTATTTTTGTTCATTTTAGTTTAACGAAGTTCTTTACTTTATTTAAAAAAAAAACTTATTGTGTTGAAAAAGTTTTTTAATTAGTTTCTGTTCGTGTTATATTGACATAGTCTTTTTCAGGGATAAGAAACTAACAGTTTGAATCTATCAGGTTTTCCTTCAAGAATTTATAGTTTGGGCTGGTATTTATATGATGAAGAAACTTTTTCAGCTATTTTTAACAACATAATCTCTTTTGAAAATAATGACATAAATAGTGACATAAGTGTTTAATTTAGTCATACACATCCTCTAGTTGAACTGATGAATAAAAGTTCACACCATTCCCAAAAAATTATATTTATGCTCTTTCACAGCCTGTAATCACTTACCCTCTTTTGATTTAGTAAAATTTTAAGAGCAGAAGTAGTAATAGAAGTAGCCCCAAAAATTTGAACTTAATACCCTTAGTCGTTCTTATTGCTGAAATGTTTTATTGGCAACCTTCATACAAACAGTGTATTTTGATTTAGTTTTTAAGCATAATGGGCCAATTACATAACTGGGGGAGGGGGTTGACCTACCCAATATCCCTAAAGATATAGTTACAAGACCATTTAGCTATTCTGAACAAAAGGACTGTCCTAAAATTTTGATTGGAAGTGTGGAAAATTGTGAACTAAAGATAAGGGCTGATTGCCCTCCAATCACTTTTGACTCGTAAGAGGGCACTAGAACTTTTAATTTTCAACCAAGTTAAATATCAATGATACTACTTGCTATGATAGAGCATCACTGCCTATGTCCGTATATGCCCTGAAGTGTTTATATGCCCTTTTAATACCTGAATGCATATAGGTTTATCGTTTAATTGAAACTCTTCCTAAACGTTCCCTAAAAGTTTCAACTTAAGGCCATTAGTGTCGTTAGTTACAGTAACCTTAGAAGCAGCATTAAATGAATGCACACAGTGTCTTCTGGCTAGGTCAAGATCCAAAACCTAAAAAGGTGAACTTTTCAGAGAATATTTCTGTTGTACAGATGACAACCTGCTATCCGTATGCAGGTTGTCAAAAGGGCATATCAGCAATATCTTAGAGACAGTTTCGTGTTAAATTAAACCTTCCAATACTTGTTGTGGGGGGTGCTGAACTAACCAAAAGACAATATTTGGATCATAATACTAATGCTTCTACTCCTATAACTACTGCTACTAAAACTAAGACTTACTATTAACTGTACTTCTACTGCTACTACTACATTTACTGGTGCTACTACTACAACTAATAAACCTAAGGGTATTAAGGCAAAAATTTTTGGGCAATATTGTACCTGTATTGAAATAAATTGAAACACTATGCCCATATGGGTTGTCAAGAGGACGTATCATCAATGCTTCAGAACCGGTTCATGGTATTAAGTTAAAAATTTCATCGTGTGTTTAAGGGGATGTTGAAAAAAAGGTGATATTTGCATACTGCTACTAATATTACTACAACTATTGCTACGCATAATTACTGAACCTTTCAACAATACTGAAAAAATTGATGTCTCAAAACTTTGTTTGGATATTTGTTATGGGATATGATATGCGTGGGGGGGTCTCTTAAATCACTAAGACACTTAAAAAGGACACTATAACTTCCAAAATCAAATGAGACCCATCTGAATTTAATACGACCACCCATTCCATAAAAACTTTATATGCCCCCAGGGCATAACTTAAAGCCCTTGCCCAAGAGCTCTGGGGGGTTGTGCCAACCCTTGAAGCGTTTTTGTATGTTCTTTGGACTATTTTAAACAAAATTGCCATCTTACAATTCTAATCAGTTGCATCTGGTGAAAAAAGGGGTAGTTGGGCGGGGGTGCTACTTGACCTCCATCACTATTAACTCCTAAAAGGGAACAAAAACTTCCAATTTCAACCAAATGAGCCACTTCTAAAGCTTATAAAACCATTCCTTTCATTAGAACCTTAAATGCCCCAGGGGTATAACTTAAAACTTTCGCCCTCAGGCTCTGGTGGTTTGAATCAACCTCAAATTGCTTTGTTATATGATATTTGAACTATTTTGAATAAAAGGACTGTCTCAAAATATCTTTTGGGTATATCTCACGAAGGCACGACGTGTTTGTGTGTGGGTGGGGGGGGGGGGGGGTAGCTGCCCTCTGATCACTGCCTCTTAAAGGGGGCACTAGAACTTATGTTTACCAACCCAATGAGTCCCTTCCAAAGCATATACGACCACCCTTTTTATAAGAACCTTATATGCGCCAAGGGCATAACTTACAACCTTTTTTTCATGAGAGCAGTAGGGGGGGGGGGGTTTCTTCCTCACAGACTATAATTTCCAAAACCTTCAACTACGGTGAATAAACTTTATCTCCAAATTTTGATTGGAGGTGTTAAGCCAAATTATGAGCGTGGAGGGGGCTGTTTGCTCTAAAATCCCTTTCCTCCGATTACTTTCGACTTAAAAAGGGCAATAGTCCTCTCAATTTCCAATCCAATGAGTCCTTTTTGAACACGACAACACTTTCTATATAAACCTTATATGCCCCCTGGGCATAACTTACAATCCTTACCCTGAGGGATTTGGGGGATAGGGGCTGTCATCTTCAAAGACATAATTTCCAGACCTTTCATCTACTTTGAACACAATGGCTATCTCAAAATTTTGATTGGATGTGTTTGGGAAAATGGTGGGTATGGGAGGGGTGTTAGCTGCCCTCTGATTACTTTCGACTATTAAAAAGGGCACTAGCCCTTTCAATTGTTAATGGAAAGAGCCCTTTTTGAAGTTCTACGAAAACGCTTTATATAAAAATCTTATGTGCCCCCAGGGCATCACTTACAACCCTTGCCCTAAGGGGTGTAGGCTGGGGGGGGGGTGTCCTCTTCGAAAATATAATTTCTAAAACTTTCAACAAAATTGAACAAAATGGTCATCCACAAAGATATAATTTCTAAATTTTCAACTACGTTGAACAAAATGGCCATCTCGAAGTTTTGATTGGATGTGTTTGGGGAAATGGTGGGCGTGAGAGGGGGGTTAGTTTCCCTCCAATCACTTTCGACTGTTGAAAAGGGCAATAGCCCCGTTCAATTTCCAATCGAATGAGCCCTTTTTGAAGTTTCTACGACAACCCTTTCTATAAAAAAAAAACTTATATGCCCCAGGGCATAACTTGCAATCCTTGGCCTGAGGGCTCTGGGGGGAGTGTCATCCTCAATGACATAATTTCCAGACCTTTCAACTACTTTGGACAGAATGCCTATCTCAAACATTTCATTGGACGTGTTTGGGGAAATGGTGGGCGTGAGGGGGTTATTAAACACTTACAACCCCTACCCTGAGGGGTGGGGGTTGATCCTCAAAGCAATAATATACAGACCTTTCAACTACGTTGGACGGAATGCCTAAAAATACGAATTTTTAACAGTCGAAAGTAATTGAAGGGCAACTAACCCCCCTCTCACGCCCACTGTTTCCCCAAACACATCCAATCAAAACTTCGAGATGGCCATTTTGTTCAACGTAGTTGAAAATTTAGAAATTATATCTTTGTGGATGACACCCACCCCCCCCCCCCCTCCAAAAAAAACCTCAGGGCAATGGTTGTAAGTTAGGCCCTGGGGGCATATAAGGTTTTTTATAGAAAGCGCTGTTGTAGAAACTTCAAAAAGGGCTCATTCGATTGGAAATTGAAAGGGCTAGTGCCCTTTTTAATAGTTAAAAGTGATTGGAGAACACTTAACCCTCCTCTCACGCCCATCATTTCCCCAAACATACCAAAATTTTGAGATAGCCATTTCGTTCAACGTAGTTGAAAGTTGTAGAAATTATGTCTTTGAGGATGACAACCCCCACACCCCTCAGGGCAAGGGTTGTAAGTTATGCCCTGGGGACATACAAGATCTTTACTTCAAAAAGGGTTCATTCCATTGGGAATTGAAAGGGCTAGTGCCCTTTTTAATAGTCGAAAGTAATCGGAGGGCTGCTAACACCCCTCCCATGCCCACCATTTTCCCAAACATATTCAATCAAAATTTTGAGATAGCCATTGTGTTCAAAGTAGATGAGAGGTTTAGAAATTATGTCTTTGAAGATGACACCCCCCCCTCCCAAAGTCATCAGGACAAGGGTTGTAATCTATGCCCTGGGGGCATACAAGGTTTATATAGAAAGCGTTATCGTAGAAGCTTCAAGAAGTGTTCATGAGATTGGAAATTGAGTTATAAGAACCTTATATGCCTCCAGGGCATAACTTACAATCTTTGCCCTGAGGTTTGTGGGGGGGAGTGTCACCTTCAAAGACATAATTCCTCAAAGATAATCAAAAGAATTCATTGCTACATTTAGCTACTAAGAGGAATGACAGACAAGCCTTGACAATTTTATTAGAAGCTAACCGTGATTACTTGAAAGAAGAGCAATTTTTTCTTTTATTAAAAAGCCATCAGCCAGTATCGATAAGTGCCGCTAACAATAAAGGTAATATGCCGATACATATTGCAGCCAGAGAAGGTAATTGTTGGAACCCTTGGTCCCAGTTTTGTCAGATAAATGTCCCTCCCAGATTCATTTCTTTCGGCCCCTTAATTATTTTCCTTCCTTAAGTAATAAATATTAATTTTCCTATTATTTTTTGACGCCATTTTGGGTCCTCTTAACTGCGTACGTGTTTAATAGACCACGAGGGAAAAATTGCGCAGTTAGGGAGATTGGCCAGTAGATTAGTAAGTCCAAGGATTGGCTGGAAAGATTCGTTTACCACCCTCGTAGCCCCTCTCGCAGCACGCGGTTAGCGGGCTGGGAGAATTTGTCCTTTTTCAGTTCAGTTCTTTTTATACAGCGTGGTTGTTAATACAGTAAGACTTTTCTATGTACTCTTTTAATTTTTCAGCTTAGGTCGAAACTAAAGGGTTAATTAGAAAATCTTATCGGTAAACTTTGGCTTTAAATGTGGCCATAGACCATCCGATCACGTTAGTATACAGAACCGTTGGAGAAGCCGCGGAAATCCCACTAATTTGGGGCCAGCGAGGGATCTCCCCCTCCAGTAAGTGGCATAGCAGTAGAAAGGGGGGTACCAGTCGTGACACTCACCCCTGCTGCCACCTACAACTTTTTTTTGCATAATTTATTCAAGGATTATCGATCGAGTCTAATGGGGGTCAAGGTCAATCGATCTGTTGTTGTTTGGCCACGTGTAATGACATGAGGGTGATTTACATAATCGGCGGGGGAATTATTGATTCACGAAAGGGGAATTAAGAAACAAACATGGCTTCTTTGTTGTTTGGCTAACCTAACCTGAGAAATTGATTTACATAATCGCTAGAGGAATGTATTGATTCACGAAGGGGAAATTAAGAAACAAACATGGCTTCTTTGTTGTTTGGTTAGCCTAACCTGAGAAATTGATTTACATAATCGCTAGGGGAATGTATTGATTCACGAAAGGGGAATTAAGAAACAAACATGGCTTCATTGTTGTTTAGCTTACCTAACCTGAGAAATTGATTTACATAATCGGCGGGGAAATTATTGATTCACGAAGGGGAATTAAGAAACAAACATGGCTTCTTTGATCTTTAGGCTAACCTAACCTGAGAACTTGATTTACATAATCGGTGGGGGATTTATTGGTTCACGAAGGGGGAATTAAGAAACAAACATGGCTTCTTTTATCTTTAGGCCTGAGGGATTTATTTATTATTGTTGTTTTGGACAAGTGCATGCTAGGGATGAATGTCAAGGTGTCCAGGAATAGGAAACCGGAAGTACATGCATCCTTCTCATCCAATCAGCGAGTCGGATACATCCTCCTTCTCAGCCAATCAGAGAGCTGGTTACATATGGTTTTCCCCCAGTTACATAACAATTCGCCCTTGAGATTTCGTATATAACGGGCATGCAATGTGATTAAATTATCAGAAAGTATTTTGACATAGTTCAAACAACAATGGATAATATTGATGAATTAGAAGCCTTGGCAACTTCAATTTACCATGTAAGTTCTGATTTAGTACATTTTTTATTTTCAAAATAAATTATTTTCCTTGGTCACCCTCTAGTATATTTAGGTAAGTACCCCCTCCCCCACAAGCCTAACCACCATGCAATCTTTATACTCACTAGGAAACATAAAATATGTTCTTTTTATTACCTAAACCCCCTCAACCCCCCCCCCCCCGAGTTTTTAGCGGGTTGAATTCGTGCTAATTGAAATATTTCTCTTTTTTCAATAAATTTATTCTTTCTGTAAGCCTATCAAAAAGTGACAATCAACTTCTGTCTATCCCATAATAGCTATTAATAAACCGTTTCCATTTAAGCCACCACCGCCGTTACTTGACTTAAAAACATTTTTCCGCAATGATTTAAACAGCTGACACCCCACAATTGCACTTCCTGCTTGTTAATCCTTTACGTTAGTGACAACCAAAAGGTTTCAATGATAAAAAGGATTTGTTTCCCTCTTTATCAAATTAAAACGGTTTTAAGCAAAAAGAGATTGCTGTTTATTAAGCTTGTGGATTCGTAACCTGTATTTGCCGGAGAAGTGGTGAAACGGGTTTATTTCCAAAAATAATTACTAACAATATATTTAGGACATTGATGAAAGGGGGGGGTTGACATGCCTCAATTCTATCGCCATTATTGTAAAATGAAAACAAAGATTTGCATGAAAAGTAAGTTTAGGTTTGGATGTCTATGAATAAGCCTTTTTTAATTAATTAAAATAGCATTTGATTTCTGAGTTTAGTATATTTTTACTTTTTGCTTTACTGAAAATGCTGGCGTAGGGGGCCTTTCTTAGTGATAAATGCTTTTCTAGACAAAATTATGTGGATGAGGATACTTACTTTCTTTCTGTAAAAAGGGGGAAATTATTTCGATAATAAATTTTTTCTCTTTTTAAGGCCAATTATGAAGAATGCCCGTCGCCGCCACCCAGTAAGAGAGCAAGAGAGGGTGAGGCAGCCCCATCAGTGCCAGCCCTCATACAGTCTGGGCATAAACCAAAAAGAGAATGGGCCATAAGGATGGTGAACCCCGCTGGCTCATCTATGCAAGCCCATGACATTGCTGGCCCAGCTGTGCAAGAACATAGCGCTCCCGCCCCGTCCGCCCTCCAACACGCACTACTTGGACCATCCGGCACCCAAGCCCAGACGGATTTTGCAAATGTAAGCATTTTTTCCTACCTATCATATAGAAATATCTACCAATTTCTTCCAACTTTTTTAGGCCTTTTCTATATGCACCATTTTGGAACACTATGTAAAAGTGTATCTCAGCGGGATATTGAAAGATTTTTTCTCCCCAAAGGAAATATAATGTTCTCCCTTTTGAATCATGTCAAGTGCATGCATTCACCCTTGCTAAATTAGATTAGTGAAGCCAAAAAAAATGCACTATATCCCGCTCATAATAAGTAGCAAAATCCTTTGCATTATAAATTGCTTTATTAGCGAATGGTTCACATTGCCTCTACAATAAAAAAAAACAACTTTCTATCGGAATGAGTTGTGTATCATGAGAGGAGATGGCTATCCTTTTCAAATCATTTTTTTTTTCCAGAGCAGATAAAGAGTATTAATATGAAATTTTATTTGGAGGGATTGTTTGAACAATATCAAATTGCCGCCTTCTATGTCATGCGACGTTTTAGACTGTAAATACCTTATACTAATATAAGATATGCTATGGGACCGAGAAGCGCCGCGGGCCGGGGAAGCGTCGCGGGAAGCGCTGCGGGCCCGAGAAGCGCCGCGGGAAGCGATGCGGGCCCGAGAAGCGCCACGGGAAGCGATGCGGGCCCGAGAAGCGCCGCGGGAAGCGCTGCGGGAAAGCGCCGCGGGAAAAAAATAAAATAAAAACAGTAGGGCTGATTTGAACACTTTGAAAATAAGCTATTTTTTTTTTACAAAATCTAATTGCCGCCTTCTATGTAAAGCGGCGTTTTAGATTGTAAATACCTTATATTAAGTTGGATTTTCTTTAAGTTGAATTAACCAAATGCTACTATGCGCATACTGCTACTACTACTACTACTACTAAGCGCTGACTTTAAATAATAATCCAAATTTTAAAAGCAGTAGGGGATGATTTGAACACTTTGAAAATAAGCTATTTTTCATTTATAGATTGGACGACCATTGGTCCCTTATTATTTGTCTTCCCCCTCATCAGTTGGAGAAGGAGAGGAGCTCTCCAACAACATTTCACCATGGAGTGATATCGCTAATTCCGACGAAATACCTGATAATATTGATGAGTATTTAAATGATTTTTTAAATGTAGATAATAGCACAGTTGAGCTGGGGAACTTGAGCCCAAATACACTACAGCTTTTGGAGGATTTCACAAACGAATTAACTGGGAACCCTTCTCCTCCTTCTCCTCCAGCCTCCGATACCCTAACGAGTCCACTTCAAACAACTGAAGTGGAGCATACCCCAGATATTGTTGAACAACTTGGGGGAGGGGATAATATACAAGAGGGGGAGGGGGGTACAACTTTCCCCGATTTTCAATTGACCAACACAATTTTAAATGCAATAGTTGTTTACACTGCGTCTTTTGGAGACCCTTTTAATTCACTTATGGGGGGAAAATTTGTTTTTGACCCCGTAGAAATTGTGCACGACTATGTAGATAAAATTCGTGCACTTTTGGAGAACCAAATTCAATTGTGGGGGAGGGATTCAATTAAGGTTTCTATTGTTTTAAAAGTGTTCTATTTAAATGAGGGGAAAAGCGAAGTTTATTATCATTATGTACATTCCGAGATGCGTTTGGTTTATTCGAATTTAGAAAATTTTGAGGGTGTTTTCATGGATTGGGTAGATCAAATTATAACTCATCTTGAGAACTTTAACGAAAACGGTAGTGGGTCTCTAGTTCTTTTTGTTGAAAATTCAAGTGTTAATATATGTAAATTTAAGAAAGATTTTATTTTAAGAGGGGGTGGGGAAAGGGATATAGTTTTAAATTATAATCCAGATCTAGTAGGTTGTCAAGGGGTCCAGCGGATTTGTTTTGAAACAGGTCAAAAATGTTTCAGGTATGCTTTCCTCATATCAGCATTTCAGCCTCTAGCAGATGACGCTACCAAGACGAATTTAAATCACTGGGCTGTACATGGGAAGGAAGGGTCCGATTTTCCCACTGTAGATTTTTCTTGTTTAGAGGGGAAATACCCAGTAACGCTACGATCTATTGATATTTTTGAAAGGGCTAATGCCCATTTAAATATCGGCGTTACTGTGGTTCAGTATGAAACTAAATTTGAAGATGGGGTTCGTTCTAAAAAGAAGGGGGTGGTCTTCCCTGTAAGGGGCCCGTCAATTGATTTGGTCAGACACTGGGTTTGGTTGTTATACACACCACCTAGTGACCCTGCCAATTC
>JAQQPU010019086.1:0-16835 GCA_029168905.1 Artemia sp. Kazakhstan ARC1039
CAGTTTTTACAATTCTACAACGACCTGAAATATGAAAGTTAAGGTTTGACTTACTCATAAACCAGATCAGTGTATTAGAGTTATTTGATTTTTTCACTGCTGCAGCTATTTGACCCACAATCCAGTCCATTTCAAGCAGTACGTCGCCATAAATCCCTCTTTCGCTTTTGCCTTCAAATTTTTTAGACGGCGTGAGAGGTGTGTGAGGTTGAGACAGTGCCATGTACAAAAAGTAAGGCTTAGAACTAAAAAAAGCTGTTCAGTTATTCGAATCTAATTCTATTCTATCATAATTAAAAGTACTTAATAAAGAATCTTAATTTGATTCACCACAATTAATTGGTAAATTGGAAATGATAAATACTAATTACTTGCCGTCGTCATTGTTATTTGAACCATTCAGAGGCTCTTTTTCCCACGTCCACACACCAAAAATCAGGAAAACATTCCAACCAAGAACTTTAATTTCGGTTTTAGCCCGGTAAAGACATGAACTATTTTCGTGATTTGCTAGAAGACCTAAGAGAGAGAGAGAGAGAGAAAGAGAGAGATAGAGATAGAAAAAAAAACCCATTCCCTTCCGAGTTCGATTATGCCAATTTTTTATGTTGCTTCAATTGCAAATTCCTTCAACTGCTTGGACTCTATAGGACTAAGCTTTTTTAGTACTTGTCGGTCATTGGAAACACATTGAAGAATTACGCTTAGGTTACATCTCAGAAAACCGGTTTCACAGCTACAAAACAAGTGATGGATGATACAATACATTGGACTTAGACAGAATGAATTGGACTTGCATAATTTGGACTATATGTTTGCACATCAAGGGTGGGGGTTAGGTTAGGTTGAGTTAGGTTAGGTTTCCATAGTTTTGTTTCTAAAGTATTATTATATGATTATGTTTGTTATTTTTCATCAGGATTAACCTAGCTTCACTATTTGCGTGTGTTTCCAAAAACCGACAAGTACCGCCTTTTACCCCCTTTTCCAAATATACAGTCAATACGATTCCTTTTTTTATCTCTTTCCTAATTTCCAATCTGTTTTCAAAGGTTTTCAAATTTCCGATCTATTTTCAAGGTTTTCAAATTTCCTCGGATTGTACTAGCCTAATTGTCGAAAGAAAATGAAAGAATACTGAAACCTCAAAACAGTTAGAAGTGAAGGATTCTAGAATGGATGGAATGAAAAAAGACGCATACAGAGTTATATAATTGTTGAGATCTTTCTAAACCTAGCCAACACACAATCAATATTAACAAGGCAATATGAAAAAGGGAGAAAAAAAAAATCATAACATGTAGACTTACTTATAACTATCGAAAAAGGGGAAAAGATTTGACCTGGAGAGCAATTGACGACCATAAATGGCTAAGTATATTTTTTCATTGTACTTTTAAAAGTATGAGGGTCAACGATACTTTGAAAACTATTCAGAACTTGGAACAGATTTTTCTAATGCAAGACGTGAAAAGAAAAATCCAACAGTGATTTAGATGTTATAGATATAATGTTACCAGCCTTTCCCATATTATAGCTATAAATTATGTTACCAGAAACAAACATAATAGCAAAATGCATATTGACATTATTCTTCAAGATTAGATGCAGAGACTTGACAATAAAGAAAATAAACCTTAAATTGGCGCTATAATAAGTTGATTATTAAAGTGATATTAATGTTACATGTCTGAGATATTTTATAATTGCAGTTTATACTTTAATAATCTGCATCCTTACACTCCACTTTGATACACTCAGAAAAGAAAATGAAAAATAAAAGCTCTAAAAAGGGTGTATAATGTTAATTCCTAAAATAACAAAAAAAAACACAACAATACTACCTTTTCGTGATTATTTCAGTGGCATGTTCAACATATTTTTCAGAAAGGCTGTACAAATCTGTCGGCTGCTCTAGAACTGTCTCATTTCCAACTAAAGGTAGAGCAATATCTGGAAAACAAGGTGGCCCTGACATTGGTATATTTTCATCGATTTTTCCACAAGGGCCACAAGACGGTAAATCGCTTCCAGTTCTATCGACGCAACCCATTCCATTACTATATGGAATACCGTAGTAAGAATCAAAGCCATGTTGAAGTGGGTGATGACCTTTAGAGAAGCCGAGATGCCATTTACCTAAAAAAAGGTAAAAAATTACGGTTTGATAGTTTTACCAGCTGAATGTTTAGAATGAAACTAAACACACCACTTAAAAAGTATAATTCAGGGTTACATCTAGAATTTTGACTAGAAGATGGGGCAAAACCATTGCAAGGGAGGAGATCTACAGTAGAACATGTGTTTGATTAAATCATTTTTTAACCCAATAAGCAACAGAACAATCCTTTCTACTCTGTAATTTTCAAATTAGGTGCTGAGGGGGGCAGGTACCTACTCAGGGAATTTTCGGAACCATCCTTCTCAGGATACCTGTAAAATCTTGTATTTTGGGTATAGGTACTTGAAACATCCGGTATGGGGTTCTACGACATGTTAAAGTTGATGTTGCAATTCTCATCAACATCTCTTCTCCTTTTTATAATCATTAGGATTTTCACTTGCTAATAACTTGAAATGAATGATTTTACACTTAATAAATTTTACATATTTAGAATCAGTAGCATTATAATCTTTTGATGTATGTTAACGTGAATGTCGGAATTCTGGTTAATGTCGACATTCATCGGTAAATATCCCAAATTCCTTTTTCTCTGCTTGGACTTAATTAGCTTTGCTACTCAGCTTTTTCAGTCTTATGCAAGCTATGATGGTAAAGTTAGGTTAGGCTAGATTATGTTAGTTTAAGTTGCGTTACGTTAGATTAGGTTAGGTTAAATTTGGTTATACATATAACCAATAAGTTAAGAACCTCGCCTAAGCTAAACTAATCTAACCCAACCAAACCTAATCTAACCTAACCTGTCATCATCAAACTGCATTAAACTGAAACAGTTGACTTGCAATGCTGACTAAATCCAAGGAGAAGAAAAGGTATTTTGGACATTCACCGTTAATGTCGACATTCACGAATATCGAACATTCACAGTAACATATACACCATATTATTTTCAAACTTCCTTCGTTTTTAGAGTTTCGGCTTCTACTGAAAAAAGTAGTTAGCATTTACCGCTCATCACCAGCAACTTTTGATTACGTTTGAATTACCATTCAGATTTAAGAGTGAGTAGGACTTTTTACCCTTTCGGAAGCATAATTTTTGATGCACTCTTTTAGGAATGTGGTTTATAACATGTCCTGAAGGATCTTTGCTTAGATATCCACAAGAAAAAAATAGAATACTTGTACTAAAATTAAAAACGGGAAAATGCTTAAAAGCGTATTGTACCTTAAAATAAAAACTTATACTTATGATGGAAACATTATGGAGGAGTTAAGGAAGACTTTAACTTCCAACAATGGAGACGGAAGGTCTTAAGCATGTCGAATCAAACTAACGAGAAATACCATTTCACTTCAAACGTGTATAGCGGGCCAATCCAACTCTGAGATATATTCTTTTGAGGGCATTCAATAGACCAAGTACAAAGAACTAGTCATATTTGCAGAGTAACGGTAATGTAACGGTAATGTAGTAACGGTAACGGTCAATAATGCAATGAATAGGGAAAACAGCATTCCAAGCACAAGGAGAGCTAGAAAAAGTCACCAAATACAAGGTGAAAACCAAACTTTGAAAAGAATCAAGCGAAAAATCAATAGCCCCCCTCGTCATCTACCATGGGTGACTTTTCTTACCACAATGACTTTATCGAACATTGTCTTAAGCATAATTGGAAAATTTCAAAACTTTAACTCAAAAAAAGTTTTTTATTTTGTTTTAGGTGATTAGGATTCCGCTGGTGACGAAACAGAGCTAATAGATATTTCTAGTTCTTTATGCTGTACCAGTTACCTACAAAATGCCCAGGACTATTAAAGATAAGACAAGAAAACCAGACAATTTGGTTACAAAGATTATTGCACTGTAGCAATTAAATAAAAAAAAACAGTTTTTTTTTAACTGAAAGTAAGGAACGACGGTAAAACTTAAAACGAACAGAAATTATTCCGTATATAAAAGGGGCTGTCCCCTCCTCAATGTCTCGCTCTTTACGCTAAAATTTGTTATTGTTTAAAAAAATAGAGTTGTGAGAAAGTCAAACTTTATCACAACTTTTTCAATTCCGTTGATTTTGAATTGAAGTTATCAAGTATTTTGCAGTAGGTTGCATAAATTGCATCAAGATATGGCCAATTGTAGATAGAGAAAAGCCAAGACAGATAGGCCAAGTATTTGAGAGGCAAATATTTAAATGGCTGGGGCACGGGTAAAGAGCGAGACGTTGAGGAGGGGACAGCCCCTTTCATATACGGAATAATTTCTGTTCGTTTTAAGTTTTAACGCCGTTCCTTACTTTCAGTTAAAAAACCTGTTTTTTTATTTAATTTTTGAATATTTTTGAATTAATGCAGGTTTTGATTTTGGCTCACCGTACATGAATAATTAAATAAAAATTCCACATTAATTTTACTTTTATTTGGTTAAATGGCTTTCTAGAAACTTGTTTAATTTTATTTACGAACGTTTTTATTACTAATAAATATACATAACGAATTCGCCCCCTAGTCAATACCTTGCTCTTTAAGCTAAAGTTCGAATTCTGTTCCAGTTCTTTAAAAATGATCCCTCAATCACAAAGGCCGTTAATTAGAATAAATAGCTCTTATGAAAGTACTTAAAAATCTTTGGCTTAAAGAGCGAGGCATTGACTAGGGGGTGAACCCAATCATACACGTAATATTTTCTGTTCGTTTTATGTTTTGATGTTGCTCCTTACTTTCAGTTGAAAAACTTGTTTTTTTATTTAATTTCTGATCTTTTTCTTTAATAATGCTGGGAAATCCGGCACCCACTTCATAGCAATGTCCCTTCCCCATAAGAACTTCCTTCATGGAAAGATCCTCCCATATCCAGTTACACGGTGGTTCAGTTACAGGGGTTCAGTTGCATGGGGTTCAGTTACACGGGGGTTCAGTTACACGCACACCACAAATACTATATGTAAACATTGGGTAAAGTTTATAGCTTTCAGCCCTTCCCCGGGGGCTTCGGGGGATTACGTGATCCTAAAAGACATAGTTATCATATTTTCGACCATGCTGAACAAAATGGCAATCTCAAAATTTCAATCAGATTACTTTGGGAAAAAAATGAGCGTGGGAGGGGACCTAATTGCCTTCCTTTTTTGGTCAATTCAAAGGGCACTAAAACTTTTAATTTCCGTTCCAATGAGCCCTCCCAAGATATTCTAGGACCACTGGGTCGATACGATCACGCCTGGGAAAAAAAAACAAAGAAACACGCATCCGTGATCTTTCTTCTGGCAAAAAATGCAAAATTCCACACTTTTGCAGATAGATGCTTGAAACCTCTACAGTAGGGTTCTCTAATATGCTGAATAAGATGGTGTGATTTTCATTAATGTTCTATAGCTTTTAGGGGGTCTTTCCCCCTTTTTTCTAAAATCAGTCAAATTTTCTGAGGCACCTTAATTTTTATGGGTAAGACTAAACTTGATGAAACTTATATATTTGAAATCAGTATTAAAATTTGATTCTATTGATGTTTCTATTGGTATCAAAATTCCATTTTTCAGAGTTACGGTTACCATTGAGCCGGCTCGGAGTAAGGAGTTACTTACAGTTCGTTACCACGAACTATTTTATAATACTATAGGGCTGCTGAAGAAATGAGCCATATCCCTGTAATGACTTATTTATTTCCCCCCGGCTACTTTGTAAGGGCTGGTTACAGAAGCTTTAGATGGGGCTCATTGAAGTGGAAACTGGAAATTCTAGTGCCTGTTTTAATTCAAAAGCGACCGGAGGGCAACCAGATATCTCCGTTCCCTGTTTTTGTTCAAAATAGTCAAAGGTTTAAATTCATATGCCACCAGGGTTACCATAACTCTCACATAGCCTGGGGCAAGGGTCGTAAATAATGCTAAATGCCAATTGTTTAAACCTAGTTTTACAAATACGAAAAATTAAGCAAGAAAAACGGGTTTTAATTTTGATAAAGCAGTGAATAAATGCAACAAAATAAACACTTAATTAAACAAACACACTGCGAATATTTTAATTATAGTTTTACTATTTATAACTAATTATATAATTATAAATATAATTATAAGCTAATTATAGTTTTACAATAGAAAAGGCAGGGGGAGTGACTTGATCCGGGTATTTGATTGTCTAAGAATTCTTGGGGATCAGTATATAGGCAAAAAGAATCAAACGTTTTGTTGTTGGAAGGGGAGGAAGGTAGGGTCCAAAAATCTGCTATAAAATTCTTTGTCCCTAACCAGTTTGAATAAGGCATTGAACCAAGTTAAAGGTCATGTGTTAAATATGTTCCAGAGATCGCTTCGTCCCTCCCGAAACGAGCCCTAAAAGGAACGACTTTTCCAATTGGCTTATTTACTTAAGCCCACGGGCTAAGGAGGCCCAAAAGCAGGAGGTAAAAAACATTGATTATCACCAAAACGGGGTCCAATCAAGGACTAGAATTTCAGTCAAAAGCACTTATTGAAACCGATTGCAATTAATTATTTGCCTATTGTGCTTCAAAGTTCAATAAGCTGCAATTTGTCCTTTAACAGATAGAAAATTCATAGAATATTTATAACAATGTTTTTGGTTAGTTTTAATGGCTATATGAATTTCTAAGATGTTTATACATTTTTGTAATAAAAATAGAGTCAAAACCACACACAAAAGAGCACAATAATTACGCTTATTCAATTAGTTATTGCAATTAATTGCAATCTGCAGGTAAGGATCAACATGGCTAAGCCTAACTTTATTATTTTCTCGCGATCACCAAACTTTTACCCATGGATTAAGGAATTAGATATGTCTAATGGCGTTATAAAAAGGACTGCGTCTTTTAAATACCTTGAAATTGTGATAGATGAAACTCTCTTTTAAGCAACATGGAACTTTAACTAGCTAAATTCTGGCAAGAAATCAAGGTATAATGAAGAAACTCCAACATTGTTTTCCCAAATCTGTCCTTCGCCATCTTTATTTTTTCTTTAATACACCCGTATATACTTTATTGTTCGAGTATTTGGCTCTCTGCTTTTTCTTCTATCCTTAAACCAATAAGAGTTCTATAAAATCATGCAGTAAGAATTTTAGCCGGCATATCTCCACGTAAGTCTGTTCGAGAAATTTACCCAACTTTAAAAATTTCGCCAGCTGCAGGCCTTCGTGAATTCTACGTATTGTGGTTTATTTTTGGACTGCAGCAGGATATTCAGCCTCGTTGTTTGGGTGATTTATTGTCCATTAGGTCCACTGTTCATTTTTACGATACAAGGGGTAGTGCGGACTTCTATGTGCCTAGAGGTATTTCTTCCCGTTCATGTTTTTCTGTTTTTTTTTTTTTTTTTTTTTTTTTTTTTTTTATAGAGGTACGCGGAAATGGAACAGTTTAAATAGTGATATTGAGATTATTGGAGACACCAATATATTTAGAAAAACCATTAAGAAACAGCTTTTTGCTGAATATGAGTTTTGAATGATTGATTAATTTATTTATTTATTGTATGTTTTGTTGATATGCTGTTCCCGGAGGAAGAACAATATGATATTATTTTGTATTTATTGTTTAGTGTGGTGATATTAGTGGTGTCGGTGGCCAAGTGTTCTTTTTGTTTTAAAGATTTTGTTTTCTCTACTTCCCCCACGGACAAGCTTCGCTTTTTAGGGGAAGTAGCAATATGTTTTGTTGATATGTTTTTTTTTTGTTTTTTTTTTCCAATAAATCCTTCTCTCTTCAATCAGTTGCAATACACACTGTTGAACGTGGGACATATGTTGCCTGGTTATCGAAATAGCTCATCTTCAATATTTCGGTAACTGCTTTGGTATTAAGTTAAAACTTTTGGGGAGTAGGAAGGAGGGGTTGAATGTTAAACCGTGGATTCAGGAGGTTATCAAACTACCGTACCTGCGACATCACGGGAACAGCTCAGGGGATCAAGTTGAGAATTTCAGATAGTGTAGATGAAAAAAGGGGAATAAAAAACAGGGGACTTCAGGTTTTGTGCTGGGGGGCGGTTAAGATGTTATTTATTTAACCCAACTGGACGTTTTTGCACTAGAAGTCTCAATGCAAATTAGGATCTATTTAGGTCTTAACAGCAATTTAAATCAAAGGCACCATGTGGTGCGAGATTATCAAAATAATGTGTTTGAAATATCTTTGGAATGACTTATGAAATCAAGTTGAAACCTTCAGGCAGCGTTAGTGAAGCCAGGTTTAGTTATAATCTGGAGGAGGGAGCAGGGGGAGCCTTAAAAAGTTTCACTTGCAACCATTGGACATTTTTAAACTATGAATCTATGACAATCTATCCAATGTTGAGTAGCGAGGTAAAGCAAAAGGCGCGATTTATTTCAGGGTGATCAAAACGGATTATCTGCATAGTCCTGGAATAGGCCTCGGGGGACATAATTGAAGCTTGCAGGGAGTTTTGGGAGAGGGAGAAGAAGCCCTATGTTTTGACTTGGGATAGCAGTAGAAAGGTACCTGGTCCTTTCCTACTAAACTGCTACTTTAGACTACTAAAGTAGTCATTTCTTTTTACTTTAGACTACTAAGTCTAAATTTGATTTGTGGTGAAAAGGGTTTACAGATTTGATCTCAAATCTAATGAAATTTTTCACCAGGTGCCCCTGTTGGACTAGGCATTTTTCACGGGGAAGTAAGGATAAAGCCTGAAAGAAATTATGTTCATCCAGATTACCAACATGGCTTATCCATCGATATATCTATCTCATCTTTCCTTCACAGGGATGGAAAGGATTGGGGGATCCCCAGAATAATATTTGCTCGGTGACTCTCTCTTTACAAAATTTAAAATTATGACCTGAAATTTCTGATTATTAGCGTTTGAGATCAAACAGTATTTGGGAAATTTCTAGTAGGAAATCCAAATTGATAATATCATGAGTGCTAGATTCTACATCTCTTACTATTGTCCAAAGTAACAAAATTCCGCGTTATGGGTTTAGGATTAACGGACATGTCATGGATGGTACCATATAGAACATTATGATACTGGCAGTTGAAACTTGGCAGTTTAGACTCTGTCTTTCTCAAGACATTGCAGACCTGTAGAACTGTATGTACCTTTTTCACATGGTTTGCGCACCACATGCCCTTTAATTTCTAAATTTACACCTCTGACTGCAGCTTAATTAATGCGCATTGCGAAAGAGCGGCATATATGACATTGATGCGTTCAGAGGACCCACAACAATACCCTGGACTCGTTTTTACTAGGCAAGGGGGAAAGAAAATCAGGACATCCTAGTTCAGAGTGGGTTTGATATTATAAAAAACATACCCTATAGTTGTTTAAGATTTTTTAAAAACTTGAAAAAGAAAGTTTTAAATAGATTGGGATGGAGAAGGAGGGGTATCGGTGTGTCAGCCTAACGCTATCTATAGAGATTTTTGAGAATCATTAGATTCGGGATCCATCAGACACTTCTGCCTATTTCAGCCACGTTTTCACACCTAAAATTACTGATTTTGATCAAAATTTTACTTCCGAGTTAAAACATATTTTTACTTAGGCAGTGCTATTGTGCTGCCAATGATAGCACACAAAAAGGAGTTAAAGGCTCGAACCTTCTTGGAATCAAGTTGTCTTTACTTCTTGACTAATTGTGATAATGCCAATTGAGACCAAGAATTTAAATGTGAATCTAGAACGCATTACGCAAAGTATATCTGATTTACCTATCATATATGTTGAATAACCGCCTCGCTTAAGAACATCGGCAACTGTTTCTTCCTCTGCAGGCAAGCCTCCTTTTGCATCAACGTCAAAATTTTGAACAACACCTGTTCGAATACCGAGTCTTCCTGTAAGAAGCGCTGCACGCGATGGAGTACAGCGAGCTGCGCCCGCATGAAAGTCAGTAAACCTGCAAATAAGAAATTCTTTAAATGTATATGCTTTAAATGCTTATGTTGAATGATATTTTTTAATCAGTTCAAACACCGACACTTCCTGTAAGAAGCACACGATGAAAAGGATTGCACTGAGCCAAGTAAATTTTAGTAATTCTTTAAGTGTTATGGCAAAGAAATTAGAAGACTGAAGGTAGGGAAATTTTTGGTGTTTTCACTTGCAAACTAGTGATGAGCTAGTTGAACTAGAACCTACGTCCTAGTTTAAAACTTATTACTAGAATTAACTCATAAGATCAATAAAACCACAATTTCCTTCATGTTTCCGACCGTTTATTTTCTTATTGTGGTGTTAAATTTATCAATCAATGATTCAATTTAACGAGAATTTAATTAATAACACCCTCCCTCTCCTACAAAAAATGTATGGTTCCTTTTGCCCGGGTAACGATTAGTTTCCCTCCAATCCCTTTCGACCATTAAAAAGGGCATTAGCCCTTTCTATCTTAAATCAAATGAGACCTTTTCGAAGTTCCTTTGACAACTCATTCGACCTAAAGTGCCCTGGTCTAAACAATAACAACAACAAAAAATATTATAAACTCATTATATGCCCCCGGGGCATAAATTACAGCTCTTACCCTAAGGGCTGTGAGGGTGGTTGTCATCCTCTAAGACCTAATTTCCAGAACTTTCAAATGCGTTAAACAAAATGGCTATCTCAAAATTTTGATTGGATGTGTCTGGGAAAATGGTGGGCGTGAGAGGGGCGTTAGTCTTTCTCCAATCACTTTCAACTATTAAAAAAGGCATTAGCCCTTTCAATTTCCAATCAAATGACCTCTTTTGAAGTTTCAATGACAACGCTTTCAATAAAATCCTTATATGCCACCAGGGGATAACTTACAACCCCCGCCCTGAGGGCTGGGGGGTTGTCATCCTCTAAGACCTTATTTCCAGAACTTTCTACTACGTTGAACAAAATGGCTATCTGAAAATTTTGATTGGATGTATTTGGGGTAATGGTGGGCGTGAAAGGGGGGTTAGTTACCGTCCAATCACTTTCAAGTATTAAAAAGGGCACTAGCCCTCTCAATTTCCAATTGAATGAGCCCCTTTTGAAGTTTTTACAACAACTCTATCATTAAATACCTTATATGCCCCCAGGGCATAACTTACAACATAACTGGACTTAAGTTTCACATTTGAACCAGAGAATTGTATTTTCCATAATTTTCTTACAAAAAACTAGAGTTTACGGTCAAAAACCCTTATTAACTCAGATTTTATTTTTCGATCCATAACTGGACTTAAGTTTCCCCTATGAGCCAACGAATTGTATTTTCCATAATTTTTTTTACAAAAAACTAGAGTTTACGGTCAAAAACCCTTATTAGCTCAGATTTTACGGAAATAGTTTTATTTTTCGATCCAAAAATAGACTTAAGTTTCACATTTGAACCAGGGAATTGTATTTTCCATAATTTTCTTACAAAAGAACAAGAGTTTACGGTCAAAAACCCTTATTAGCTCAGATTTTACACAAATAGTTTATTTTTCGATGTATAACTGGACTTAAGTTTCACATTTGAACCAGAGAACTGTATTTTCCATAATTTTCCTACAAAAAACTAGAGTTTACGGTCAAAAACCCTTATTAGCTCAGATTTTACAGAAATAGTTTATTTTTTGATTCATAACTGGAATTAAGTTTCACATTGGAACCAAAAATATTTTTTCAGAGGTTTCTTGTTAAAAAATTTTATTTCAAGTCATTCACACGGGTTTTTCGCTAGCAACTTGGCCCCCACTATCACACTATAACTACTCTAAGACATCCTTCTGTCAATCAACCCATCTCCCCCAAAACACTTTTCAGCCATTTCTCGTTAAAAATTTTATTTCAAGTCATCCACACGGGTTTTTCGCTAGCAACTCGGCTCCACTATCACACTATAACTACGCTAAGACATCCTTCTCCCAATCAACCCATCTCCCCCAAAACATGTTTCAGCCATTTCATGTTAAAAAAATTTATTTCAAGTCATCCACATGGGTTTTTCGCTAGCAACTCGCTCCCCCACTCTAACTACGCTAAGACATCCTTCTGCCAATCAACCCATCTCCCCCAAAACACTTTTCAGCCATTTCTTGTTAAAACTTTTATTTCAAGTCATCCACACGGGTTTTTCGATAGCAACTTGGCTCAACTATCACACTATAACTACGCTAAGACATCCTTCTCCCAATCAACCCATCTCCCCCAAAACACGTTTCAGCCATTTCTTGTCAAAAAAAATTATTTCAAGTCATCCACACGGGTTTTTCGCTAGCAACTCGCTCCCCCACTATAACTACGCTAAGACATCCTTCTGCCAATCAACCCATCTCCCCCCAAACACTTTTCAGCCATTTCTTGTTAAAATTTTTTATTTCAAGTCATCCACACGGGTTTTTCGCTAGCAACTCACCCCCCCCCCACTATCACACTATAACTATGCTAAGACAGCCTTCTGTGCTAGCAACTCGATCTCCACTATCACACTATAACTACGCTAAGACATCCTTCTGCCAATCAACCCATCTCCCCCAAAACACTTTTCAGTCATTTCTTGTTAAAATTTTTTATTTCAAGTCATCCACACGGGTTTTTCGCTAGCAACTCGCGCCCCACTAATACTACGCTAAGACATCCTTCTGCCAATCAACCCATCTCCCCCAAATCACTTTTCAGCCATTTCTTGTTAAAAATTTTTCTTTCAAGTCATCCACACGGGTTTTTCGCTAGCAACTCGCCCCCTACTATAACTACGCTAAGACATCCTTTTGCCAATCAACCCATCTCCCCCAAAATACTTTTCAGCCATTTCTTGTTAAAAAATTTTATTTCAAGTCATCCACACGGGTTTTTCGCTAGCAACTCGCCCCCCACTATAACTACGCTAAGAAATCCTTCTGCCAATCAACCCATCCCCCCCCACAAAAAAACACATCAGCCATTTCTTGTTAAAAATTTTTATTTCAAGTCATCCAAACAGGTTTTTCGCTAGCAACTCGCCCCCCCCCCCACCATAACTACGCTAAGACATCCTTCTGCCAATTAATCCATCTCCCCCAAAACACTTCAGCCATTTCTTGTTAAACATTTTTATTTCAAGTCATCCACACGGGTTTTTCGCTAGCAACTCGCCCCCCACTATAACTACGCTAAGACATCCTTCTGCCAATCAACCCATCTCCCCCAAAACACTTTTCAGCCATTTCTCGTTAAAAATTCTATTTTCAAGTCATCCACTCGGGTTTTTCGCTAGGAATTTGGCCCACAGTACAGCACTATAAGTACTCTAAGACACCCCGCTCCCATCATCCTACCAATTGTGTATTATACAGAACACTTCGAAGAAGTAAAGCTATCCGTTATTAAAATTCTTTTCTTGCCATCTACATCTCTCTTAGTATCAGCTTTTTAGTATAGTATAACGTTAAACTCTATTTTAAATTGACAACACTGTTCAAACACCACTTGTGTATTATACAGTACACATCAAAGAATTAAAGCTAGGTCAAGTCATAAGACCACCCCTTTTTTTCTCCACCTTCATACGATCCAATTCGCGAATGTTATCTAACTCTATTTTTCCCTATTATTCAATTAATATCGTTCGTATAGTCCAATTCGCAAATGCTATCTACCGACACATTCATATCAAACTATTCTTGGCTAAAGGCAATTGTCAAAAAAAAAATCAGAAACCGCTCTTGATAGCACATACTTCAAAAAAATGGAACAGTGGATAACGCAGACGCAATTTGACAATCTTAGTTGCCCTTCAATCACTTTCGACTATTTAAAGGGCATTCAATTGAGTTAGCCCTTTTTGATGTTTTTACAACATCGCTTTCTATAAAAACCTTACAAGCTCCCAGGGTATAACTTAAAACCCTTGCCCTGAGGGTTGTGGGGGGGGGATAGGTTGTCATCCTTAAAGACCTAATTTCCAAAACTTTCAACTTCGTTGAATAAAATGACTATCTAAAAATTTTGATTGGATGTGTTTGGGGTAAAGGTGGGGATGAGAGGGGGGTTAGTTATCCTCAAATCACTTTCGACTATTAAAAAGGGGACTAGCCCTTTGAATTTCCAATCGAATGAGCCCTTTTTCAAGTTTCTACAACAAAGATTTCAATAAAAACATTATATGCTACCAGGACATAACTTATAACCCTTGTCCTGAAGACTGTGGGGGGGGGGTGTCCTGCTCAAAGGTATAGTTTCCTGAACTTTAAACTGCGTGGAACAAAATGGCTATCTAAAAATTTTGATTGGATATGTTTGGGGTAATGGTGGGTGGGGTAGGGGTGTTAGTTGCCTTCCAATCACTTTCGACTATTAAAAAGGGCACTAGCCTTTTCAATTTCCAATCAAATGAGCCCTTTATGAAGTTTCTACGACGACGCTTTCTATTAAAACCTTATATGCCCTCAGGGCATAACTTGCAACCCTTGCCATGAGGGCTCTGGTGGAGTGTCCTCCTCAAAAACATAATTTCTATCTGGAAATCCACAACACCGAACAAAATGGCTATCAAAAATTTTGATTGGATGTGTTTGGGGAAAAGGTGGGCGAGAGAGGGGGGCTAGTTGCCTTCATTTTCCACTATTAAAAAGGGCAATAGACCTTTGAATTTCCAATCGAATGAGCCCTTTTTCAAGTTTCTACGACAAAGATTTCAATAAAACTTATATACCCCAAGGCATAACTTATAATCCTTGCTCTGAAGACTGTGGAGGGAGTGTCCTGCTCAAAGGTATGATTTCCTGAACTTTAACTGCGTGGAACAAAATGGCTATCTCAAAATTTTGATTGGATGTGTTTGGGAAGATGGTGGGCGTGGAAGGGGTGCTAGTTGCCTTCCAATTACTTTCGACTATTAGAAAGGGCACGAGCCATTTCAATTTCTAATCGAATGAGGCCTTTTTGAAGTTTCTACAACAACGCGTTCTATAAAAACTTTATATGCCCCCAGGGCATAACTTACAACCCTTGTCCTGAGGGCTGTGGGGGAGTGTCCTCCTCAAAAAAAATTTCTATGTGGATGGGCCAAACATTAGAGAATTTGCTTAACCGAGATAGAGTTGCAGGAAAAGATACAGAGGAAAATAAAAAGTTTATGATACCTTGGATGTGAAAGAAGATTTGTTTTGTGAAGAGGAATTAGCAACAGTCCTAAAAGGATTAAAAAATAATAAGGCTGCAGGTGCTGATAGGGTGGTAAATGAGTTTCTTAAATATGGAGGCTCTGAGGTCAGAAATAAGTTACTGAAGATTATAAATATGATTTTTGAAAAAGGGGAAGTATCTAACAATTTTAGGAAAACCTTAATTAAGCCACTTTATAAGAAAGGAGATAAAAGTGAGTGTGGTAATTATCGAGGCATTAGTCTGGTCTCTGTAGGTAGTAAATTATTTAGTAATATGATACTTTTTAGACTGAGAGATGCCATAGACAAAGTTTTAAGAGAAGAACAGTGGGGTTTTAGAAAAGGTAGAGGATATGTTGGCAAAATTTTCACTCTTAGGCTAATAATTGAGAAGTGCCTGAGGTTTCAAACTCCTTTGGTCCTCAGTTTCATAGATTATGAGGAAGCGTTCGATTCTGTTGATAGAAGAGCTTTGGTAAAGGTTTTATCCTTGTATGGTATACCAGACAAATAAATTAAAGTGATTAGTTCTATGTACGAGAATAACACCGCTGCGGTTAAGGTAGGAAATGAGGTTAGCAGCTTGTTTGTATTGAATCAGAATTTAAGCAGGGTTGTGTTCTATTCCCCCTTCATATGGATTATTTTGATGGACTTTGTTTTAAGGAGCAGAGGAAAGGTAACGGGAGACTACGGAATCAAATGGGAAGGAAAAATACTCCTGGACTTGGATTATGCTGATTATTTAAGCATCCTAGATGAAAGTGTGAGCAAAATGAATGAAGTTTCAGAGGTTTTGCGAGTTCAGGGTGCTAGAATTATTTTGAAAATTAATGTTAGGAAGACTAAGTCACTAAGGCTAGGAATAAGTTAAGATGAAAAGGTGACGTTGGGTAATGAAAAGATTGATCAGGTGGGCAGCTTCACTTACCTTGGTAGTATTATTAGTAAAGATGATGGGAGCAATGAATATGTTAAAAGTAGAATAGCCAAGGCTCAGGGTGTCTTTTCACAGTTAAAAAAAGTTTGGAAGGATAGGAAGATAGGTCTGCAAACCAAGATTACAATATTAGAAGCTACAGTGATGACAGTGGTCAAATATGGCTCTGAAGCATGGACTTTCCGAAAAGCGGATGAAGATTTGCTAGATGTTTTCCAGAGAAATTGCTTAAGGATTGTTCTGGTTACCCGGTTGACAGACCGTATTTCAAACAACAGTCTATACGAAAAATGTGGTTCAATACCGCTCTCTAGGGCTATAATGAAAGAAAGGTTGAGGTGGCCAGGGCACGTTGTGCGGATGAAGGATGACAGATTGCCAAAGATTGTTCTTTTCGGCCAACCGTCTAGGGCTAAACGCAAAGCAGGTCGTTCCCGTCTGGGGTGGGAGGATGTAATAAAGAAAGATTTAAAGGAAATGGGAGCTTCGTGGGTGGGTGTAAAAAGGGAGGCTTTGAATAGATTGGGAATGGAGGAGAAGCGTGCGTAGCTGCGTTGGCCTCAGGTGGCTTGGTGCTGCGGTGAGTTGTTAGTAGTAGTAGTAGTAGTAGTAGCAGTAAATCAACTACGCTGAACAAAATGGCTTTTTAAAGTTTCTACGACAACACCTTCTATAAAAACCTTACATGCCCCCAGGGCA